>JAZHRO010000007.1:5882500-5897500 GCA_037157565.1 Thalassia testudinum
CTGCGCCCTCGCGTCTGCTCGTTCTCGCGCACAGGCAGGAGAAGAAGGAGGAAGATGGTGGAGACGGGAGGGGAGGCGCGCCCCCTCCCCCCTTTTAACGCCGCGCGGAGGGGAGAGAGAAGGCGGTCGCAGCCGCCTGCAGCCGCAGAGAAAAAGGGCAGAATCGCAGGTCTGCGCGCACAGGCGCGCAGACGAATATCCCGTGCGAGCATAACTGTTCGCCAGATGTCTGTAAACTATCCCGGACGTCTAGTCAGACGTCTGGATGTGATCCCAGACGTCTTGACAGACGTCTGGGCCACCTCCCAGACGTCTTAAAAGGCGTCTGGGGCACGCGCTCGTTACAGATATATATACATATACATACATATATATATATATATACAGATATATATATATATATATATACAGATATATATATATATATATATATATCTATATATGTATATATATATATATGTATATATGTATATATATATATATGTATATACATAGATATATATGTATATATATATATCTATATACATACATAGATATATATATATATATACATAGATATATATATATATATACATACATATATATATATATATACAGATATATATATATATATATGTATATATATATATATATATGTATATATATATATATATGTATGTATATATATATATATATATATATATATACATACATATATATATATATATATATATATATAGATATGGATATATATATATAAATATATGTGTATATATATATATATATATGTATGTATATATATATATATATATCTGTATATCTATATATATATACGTATATATACGTATATATATACGTATATATATATACGTGTATATATATATGTGTATATATACGTGTATATATACGTGTATATATACGTATATATACGTATGTATATACGTGTATATATACGTATATATATACGTGTATATACACGTATATAGATACGTGTATATACACGTATATATATACGTGTATATACGTATATATATACGTGTATATACACGTATATATATACGTGTATATACACGTATATATATACGTATATATATACATATACGTATATATGTATATATACATATACGTATATATATATTGTAACGACCCGCTTCCCGAGTCCCTACGAGACACGAGAACCGGACCGACTCGACTAATCCCAAGACCCAGTCGTCCAACGAGGAAGTAACCAAAAGACAGTAAAATAAACCACATTCAGCATGAATATAACTAACAGTAAGAAAGTACAGCAGTAAGGAAAGAAACTACTACAGTAGGCACCACCACAACAGTAAAACAACATTTATCATATAACAAAAACTGCAGGTAAAGAAGGTACAGCGGAAACAAAAACTACTCACTAGAACAGAAACAAAAAGGGGTACAAAGCTGGGGTAACTCTACTGGACCCTACTCGGCCCAGCGTCCTCTGCAGCCGCCGACCCTGGCTGCTCAACACCTGGTCCTGAAAAAGGTAACGAGTGTAACACGTCAGCAAAACGCTGAGTAGAGTGGCAAACAAACTAAAGGCAACAGTAGAGTGTACAGTAGCTGTTATGTTCTATTACTTCCTTTATTTACATCTTTCAATTTTTCTCACTATTTCATTTACTTCTCAGATCCTTTCCTTGATCTCGGATGTCCTCGTGGGACGATCTTGATTGCAGTCTTTTCCAAAAGTAGAAGTAGCACGTGGTGCTCTCCTGGCCGGGAGAGTCCCCCGTGGTGATCCTACCCTCAGTCAACCACCCCAAGGTCACTGACAGACGTAACGGTGACTACGGCACGCGCGATAAACGCACAGGTAGCTAGCCCGCACTGGCACGCGGTCAGTCGTTTCCGTTAACGGGTGCGCCCAAAGCACAGCACGGAACCAGGGCAGAGCCCTCTCAGTAACAGGGGTCCAACCCCTCCACAGTAACCAAACCGGGGCCTTGCCCCTCCACAGTCCGCGCACCCTCGCCTGACTACCCTGGTTTGCCCTAGTGGGCCTAACAAGTCGGTGAAGGAGGCTAGCAGAACCCCGGGGCCCGTGGGGTAGCTAGTACTCTCCTAACACTACTAGCTCTCCTCGGTACTACGTACACGAGGGCCAACAAGTCGGTACAGAGCGGCCAATCCTAACCCCGGGTCCCTGGGGCGGCTGGCCCCACTCTGCACTAAAACAGGTACAGGTACTTCCCTTGGTACTGCGTACCCAAGAGACAGTACAAACTACATCTCAGTTCCATTCCTTTTCTTTCCAGGAGTTCCACTCCTAATTCCCCGTAGGGTTCCAGCTCTTTATCTCAGAACATCATATGTTTCACTTTCCAGATTCACGTTCTCAAATTCCATGATCTCAAACATGTTTCTTTATTCATAACAGGCAGCTGTTAATTAAATTTACAGGCAGCTTTATATATTCCTTTCCATTTTTCCAAGACTGTAGTAATATACATTCCACTAGTTTTTTTCCATCCTAGGATTCATGCCATATCCTAGGATCTATCATACAATCTAGTTTTCCGGCCCTAGGATTCATGCAACACCTAGGAGCTATCATTCCATATATTTCTCATTCCTAGGATTCATGCAATGCCCTAGGTTCTAGTTATGGTTCCATACTTTAACAGATTTTATTAATACTTAAAACCACTCTACCAGGTACAACGGGAGTAATGGGGGCGTGATCGGGAATCCCGCGCGCCTCCGCGACACTCAAGACTGCAACCGAACGAGGTCCTATCACAAGGATCAAACACAAGGAGTGTCTCAAAACAGTGTATAGCTACTGTAGGCGGGTAGAGGAATAAATTCTGAAACGAACGCAACTCGAATCGCGGAAAACGGAGCCCAAACGGGTCCTAAACGGGTCGAGAAAGACAATACTGTGCAAAATCAGACGTCTGGAACTCCTTCCAGACGTCTTAAACGGTGGATCAGAGAATTACCTGTTCGGCTTGGTTCCCCAGACGTCCAGAAGTCTGTGGGGACGTCTGCCTAGATCCCAGACGTCCGATGGTCACTCCGGACGTCTGGAGGTAACTCCCGCCGTCTGGTACAAATTCCAGACGTCTGATTCGCAAAGATGACGAATCAGAGGACCTGCGCACAGCCAACCCCCCTCCCTCAGTACGGTCAGTCGACAAAAAGAAGAAGAAAGCGGAAACTCACCTTTCAGACGTCTGTATGATCTCACAGACGTCGATCCTGCCGTCTGGATATCAATCCAGACGTCTGATTCTGGAAATTTTTCCAAAATCAGAACCTTGCTCGGCCTCCGCTCGCGACGCCGCCCGCGTCGCACCTCGCGCGTCCGCTGCTCCACCCGCAGCAGGTCCCTCTCCGCGACGCTCTGCGCCCCCTGCGCCCTCCGCCGGCCGGCCAAGCCGCTCCTGGCGAGCTCGCCCTCACGGCAGAGCCCCGCCCTCGCACGCCGCAGCTCCTCCGCGCTTACTGCGGCTGCCGCTGCCGCTGCGCCCTCGCGTCCGCTCGCTCTCGCGCATAGGCAGGAGAAGAAGGAGGAAGATGGTGGAGACGGGAGGGGAGGCGCGCCCCCCTCCCCCCTTTTAACGCCGCGCGGAGAGGAGAGAGAAGGCGGTCGCAGCCGCCTGCAGCCGCAGAGAAAGAGGCAGAATCGCAGGTCTGCGCGCACAGGCGCGCAGACGAATATCCCGTGCGAGCATAACTGTTCGCCAGACGTCTGTAAACTATCCCGGACGTCTGGTCAGACGTCTGGATGTGATCCCAGACGTCTTGACAGACGTCTGGGCCACCTCCCAGACGTCTTAGAAGGCGTCTGGGGCACGCGCTCGTTACATATATATATACATATACGTATATCTATATATATACATATACGTATATATATATATACATATACCTATATATATATATATACATATACCTATATATATATATACATATACATCTATATATATATACATATAGATATCTATATATATATACATATAGATATCTATATATATACATATATATAGATATACATATAGATACATATACATATACATATATATACATATACATATATATATATATACATATACATATATATATAGATATACATATACATATATATACATATATATATATATACATATACATATATCTATATATACATATACATATATCTATATATACATATACATCTATATACATATACATATATATATATATAGATATAGATATATATATATATATCTATATCTATATATATATCTATACCTATATATATATATATTTATACATATATATATACATACATATATATATATATATATGTACATACATATATATATAGATATATATATATATATACACACACACATACATATATATACATATATATACTTATATATATATACATACATATATATATATATACATATATATATATATATGTATACAAATATATATATAGTTATATATCTATATATAGATATATATATATAGATATTGTAACGACCCGATTCCCAAGTCCGTACTGAGTCACGAGAGCGTCGAGGTGGGCAACGACCTGGCCTACCCCGAGCGGCCAGTGCAGATTCTAGACCGTGCCGTCCGCAGTTTGAGACGAAAGCAAGTACCCCTGGTAAATGTTTTGCGGAGGAGCCAGCGGTACGAGGAGGCTACCTGGGAGCCAGAGTCGGCAATGCAGGAGCGGTACCCGGAACTCTTCGCGGGTACGTCTTTTCGGACCGGCTTCGGTCCTCTTTGAGTTTGTTATGGTTTTTATGACGTTTTCCCGCACCCTAGTTAGCGCAAGTTTCGGGGACGAAACTTCCTTTGAGTTTGTTATATTGTTACGAACGGGCGCTCCAAACGACTTTTAAGACGTCTGGGAGGTGGCCCAGACGTCGTGATAGGCGTCTGGAATCACTTACAGACGTCGGACCAGACGTCTGGGATCATTTCCAGACGTTGGACCAGACATCTGGGATCATTTCCAGACGTCTGTTCGTCTGCGCGCCTAAGCACGCAGACCTGCGTTTCTCTCTCTCTCTCCCTCTTTTTCCCTCTCTCCTGCGGCCATAGACGCCTCTGCCGTGTTCTCTCTCTCCTCCTCGCGCGGCCTTAAAAGGGCCACGCCTCTCCCTCACTCCCGTCACCTCCGCCTCCTTCCTCTTCTCCTTCAGCCAGTGCGCGAGAGCGTGCGCGAGAGCGAGCGCGAGGGTGCAGCGGCGGCGGTGACAGCTGCGGTGGGTGCGGGAGGAGGTGTTGCGCGGGGGAGGAAGCGCTCGGCCGTGAGGGCGAGCTCGCCGGGGCTGCTAGGGCCGGCCGGCGGGGGGCGCAGCGGGCGTGGAGCGACGTGGGAGGACTGCTGCGACTCGAGCAGCAGGCGGAGCACTCGCAGCGCGGCCGTGCGTCGCGAGCGGAGGGCGAGTGGCGCCCTGGTTCTGGAACATTTTCCAGAATCAGACGTCTGTGATTCTAGCCAGACGACTTGAACGACGTCTGGAAGACTGTCCAGACGTCTGAAAGGTAAGTTTTTCCGTCTTCTTCCTTCCCTTCGATTGACCGTACTAAGAGAGAGAGGATATGGGTATGCGCAGGGTCGGAGATTTGCATCCAACGCGAATCAGACGTCTGGCTCCAGTGCCAGACGATGGGAACGACTTCCATACGTCCTGGGTGACCATCGGACGTTTGGGAACTAGGACAGACGCCCCTGCAGGCTTTTGGACGTCTGAGAGCCCACGCAGAGCGAGGTAATTTCCTGATCCACTTTTTAAGATGTCTGGAAGAAGTTCCAGACGTCTGATTTTACACTGTTTCGTCGTTTTCGACCCGTTTCGGGCCCTTTCGGGCTCCGTTTTTCGCGTTTCGAGTTGCGTTCTTTTCGGAATTACATCCTCTACCTGTCTACAATAGTTGTATACTGTTTTGAGAAGTTCCTTGTAACGACCCGGTTCCCGAGTCCCTACGAGACACGAGAACCAGACCGACTCAACTAATCCCAAGACCTAGTCGTCCAACGAGGAAGTAACCAAAAGAGCAGTAAAATAAACCAAATTCAGCATGAATATAACTAACAGTAAGAAAGTACAGCAGTAAGGAAAGAAACTACCACAGTATATACCACCACAACAGTAGAACAACATTCATAATATAATTTGAACTGCAGGTAAAGAAAGTACAGCGGAAACAAGAACTACTCACTACAACGTAACAAAAAGAGGTACAAGAGACAGTGGTAACTCTACTGGACCCTACTCGGCCCAGCGTCCTCTGCAGCCCCTGACCCTGGCTGCTCAACACCTGGTCCTGAAAAGGGTAACGAGTGTAACACGTCAGCAAAACGCTGAGTAGAGTGGCAACTAAACTAAAGACAACAGTAGAGTGTACACTAGCTGTTATGTTCGATTACTTTCTTTATTCACATTTTTCAATTGTCTCACTATTTCACTTATTCCTCATATCTTTTTCTTGATCTCGAATGTTCCTCGTGGGAACGATCTTGATTACAGTCTTTACCAAAAAGTCGAAGGAGCACGTGGTGCTCTCCTGGCCGGGAGAGTCCCCCGTGGTGATCCTACCCTCAGTCAACCACCCCAAGGTCACTGACATACGTAACGGTGACTACGGCACGCGCGATAAACGCACAGGTAGCTAACCCGTATTGGCACGCGGTCAGTCGTTTCCGTTAACGGGTGCGCCTAAAGCACAGCACGGAACCATTCCAGGGCAGAGCCCTCTCAGTAGCAGGGGTCCAACCCCTCCACAGTAACCAAACCGGGGCCTTGCCCCTCCACAGTCCGCGCACCCTCGCCTGACTACCCTGGTTTGCCCCAGTGGGCCTAAACAAGTCGGTGTAGGAGGCTAGCAGAACCCCGAGGCCCGTGGGGTAGCTAGTGCCCTCCTAACACTAGTAGCTCTCCCCGGTACTACGTACGCGAGGGCCAGCAAGTAGGTACAGAGTGGCCAGTCCTAACCCCGAGTCCCTGGGGCGGCTGGCTCCGCTCTGCACTAAACAGGTACAGGTACTTCCCTTGGTACTACGTACCCAAGCGACAGTATACAACTACATCTCAGTTCCATTCCTTTCTCTTTCCAGGAGTTCCACTCCTAATTCCCCCGTAGGGTTCCATCCTTTTTACTCAAACATCCAGATTTCACTTTCCAGTTTCACATTCTTACAATCCATGTTCTCAACCACGTTATTTATTCACAACAGGCAGCTGTTAATTCAAATTACAGGCAGCTTTATATCTCTTTCCATTTTCCAAGACTACAGTATTATACATTCCACTAGTTTTCCCATCCTAGGATTCATGCCATATCCTAGGATCTATCATACAATCTAGTTTTCCAGCCCTAGGATTCATGCAACACCTAGGAGCAATCATTCCATCTATTTCTCATTCCTAGGATTCATGCAATGTCCTAGGTTCTATTTATGGTTCCATAATTTAACAGATTTTATTAATAACTTAAAGCCACTCTACCAGGTACAACGGGAGTAATGGGGGCGTGGTCGGAAATCCCGCGTGCCTCCGCGACCCCCGAGACTGCAACGGAACGGGGTCCTATCACAAAGATCAAACACAAAGAGTGTCTCAAAACAGTGTATAGCTACTGTAGACGGGTAGAGGAATTAATTCCGAAAAGAACGCAACTCGAATCGCAGAAAACGGAACCCGAACGGGCCCTAAACGGGTCGAAAACGACGAAACTGTGTAAAATCAGACGTCTGGAACTTCTTCCAAACGTCTTAAAAAGTGGATCAGAGGATTTCCTTGTTCAACGTGGTTTCCCAGACGTCCAGAAGTCTGCGGGGATGTCTGGCCTAGCTCCCAGACGTCTGATGGTCACCCCGGACATCTGGAGGTCGCTCCTGCCGTCTGGTACTACAGCCAGACGTCTGATTCGCGTTGGATGGCGAATCACCGAGCCTGCGCACACCCATCTCTCTCCCTCAGTACGGTCAGTCGACAAGAAGGAAGAAGAAGACGGAAAACTCACCTTTCAGACGTCTGGACAGTCTTCCAGACGTCGACCTCGCCGTCTGGCTATCAGCACAGACGTCTGATTCTGGAAATTTTTCTAGAACCAGGGCGCGACTCGCCCTCCGCTCGCGATGCCGCCCGCGTCGCACCTCGTGCACCTGCTGCTCGAGCCGCAGCAGGCCTCCCACGTCGTTCCGTGCCCGCTGCGCTTCCCACCGTCCGGCCCTGGCAGCCCGGCGAGCTCGCCCTCACGGCTGAGCGCCGCTCTCGCACGCAGCATCCCCTCCATGCTCACTGCGGCCGTCGCCGCCGCAGCAACCCCGCGCCCGCTCTCGCGCTCGCTTACTGGAAGAAGAAGAGGAAAGGGGTGGAGGCGACGGAAGCGAGGGGAGGCGTGGTCTTTTTAAGGCCACGCGAGGAGGAGAGAGAGAGAGCACGGCAGCGACGTCTGCAGCCGCAGAGAGAAGAATAAGCGAATATACGATCTGCGCGCTCAGAGGCGCAGACGACCCGCGCGTGTTGAAAATAACTGATTTCCAGACGTCTGTAAACGATCCCAGACGTCTGTAAGTGACCCCAGATGTCTAGTCCGACGTCTGGGCCACCTCCCAGATGTCTGGTCCGACGTCTGGGCCACCTCCCAGACGTCTTAAAATACGTCTGGGGCGTGCGTTCGTTACATTCCTTGTGTTTGATCCTTGTGATAGGACCCCATTCCGTTGCAGTCTCGGGGGTTGCGGAGGCACGCGGGATTCCCGACCACGTCCCCAGTTCGCCTGTTGTAACCAGTAGAGTGGCTTTAGGTATAATCTGTTAAATTATGAAACCATAAATAAAACCTAGGACATTGCATGAATCCTAGGAATGAGAAATAGATTGAATGGTAGATTCCTAGGGTGTTGCATGAATCCTAGGGCTGGAAAACTAGATTGTATGATAGATCCTAGGATATGGCATGAATCCTAGGACAGGAAAACTAGTGGAATGTATGAATACTGCAGTCTTGGAAAATGTGGAAAGGAAATAATAGCTGCCTGTGAATTGAATTAACAGCTGCCTGTTATGTAACGACCCGATTCCCAAGTCCCTACGAGACACGAGAACCGGACCGACTCGACTAATCCCAAGACCTAGTCGTCCAACGAGGAAGTAACCAAAAGAGCAGTAAAATAAACCACATTCAGTACGAATATAACTAACAGTAAGGAAATACAGCAGTAAGTAAAGAAACCACTACAGTATATACAACCACAACAGTAGAACTACATTCGTAACATAATATGAACTGCAGGTAAAGCAAAGTACAGCGAAAACAAGAACTATTGTAACGAGCGCATGCCCTAGACGTCTTTTAAGACGTCTGGGATGTGGGCCAGACGTCGGACCAGACGTCTGCTATCACATCTAGACGTCTGACCAGACGTCTGGGATCATTTCCAGACGTCTGGGAATCAGTTATTTTGGCACGAGTCTTCGTCTGCGCGCCTCAGCGCACAGGCCCGCAAATATCTGTTATTCTCTGCGGCTGCAGACGCTCTGCCACGTCTCTCCCTCCTCCTCGTGCGGCCTTAAAAAGGCCACGCCTCCCCTCCCGTCGTCTCCACCCCTTCCTCTCCTCCTTCCTGTGTGCGAGAGCGAGCGAGCGCGAGGGCGGCAGCGGCGGCCGCAATGAGCGAGGAGGAGGTGCTGCGAGCGAGAGCGGAGCTCTGCCGTGCGGGCGAGCTCGCCGGGGCTGCTAGGGCCGGCCGACGGAGGGCGCAGGGGGCGTGGAACGACGCGGAGAGGGACCTGCTGCGGTCTGAGCAGCAGACGCGCGAGGTGCGACGCGGGCGGCGTCGCGAGCGGAAGCCGGGTGGTGCCCCGTTCTGGAAAATTTTCCAGAATCAGACGTCTGGGTTAATAGCCAGACGGCGAGGAAGACGTCTGGAAGATCATACAGATGTCTGAAAGGTGAGTTTTCCGCTTTCTTCTTCCTTCCTGTCGACTGACCGTATTGAGGGAGGGAGTTGGCTGTGCGCAGGCTCGCTGATTCGCCATCGTTTGCAAATCAGACGTCTGGCTGTTGTACCAGAAGGCGGGAGAGACCTACAGACGTTCGAGGTAACCATCGGACATCTTGAAGCTAGGCCAGACGTCCCTGCAGACTTTTGGACGTCAGGGAAACAACGCTGAGCAGGTAATTCTCTGATCAGTATCGTCTTTTTCGACCCGTTTAGGGCCAGTTCGGGCTCCGTTTTCCGCGATTCGAGTTGCGTTCTTTTCAGAATTAATTCCTCTACCCGTCTACAGTAGCTATGCACTATTTTGAGACTTTCCTTGTGTTTGATCCTTGTGATAGAACCTCGTTCAGTTGCAGTCTTGGGAGTCGCGGAGGCACGCGGGATTCCCGATCACGCCCCCATTACTCCCGTTGTGCCTGGTAGAGTGGCTTTAAGTTATTAAATTATGAAACCATAAATAGAACCTAGGACATTGCATGAACCCTAGGAATGAGAAATAGATGGAATGATAGCTCCTAGGTGTTGCATGAATCTTAGGACTGGAAAACTAGATTGTATGATAGATCCTAGGATATGGCATGAATCCTAGGATGGAAAAACTAGTGGAATGCATAATACTGCAGTCTTGGAAAATGGAAAGAGATATAAAGCTGCCTGTAATTTGAATTAATAGCTGCCTGTTGTGAATAGATAACGTGGTTGAGAACATGGATTGTAAGAATGTGAAACTGGAAAGTGAAACCTGGATGTTTGAGTAAAAAGGATGGAACCCTACAGGGAGGTAGGAGTAGAACTCCTGGAAAGTGAATGGAATGGTTTTTGGGAAGTGAGCTGGTACTTGAGTACGGAGTACCAAGGAGAGCGACCATCCCCCTGTTTAGTGCAGAGCGGAGCTAGCCGCCCCAGGGACCTGGGGTTAGGACTGGCCACTCTGTACCGACTTGCTGGCCCTTGCGTACGTAGTACCGAGGAGAGCTACTAGTGTAGGGAGGTACTAGCTACCCCACGGGCCCCAGGGTTCTGCTAGCCTCCCACACCGACTTGTTAGGCCCGCTAGGGCAAACCAGGGTAGTCAGGCGAGGGTGCGCGGACTGTGGAGGGGCAAGGCCTCGGTTTGGTTACTGTGGAGGGGTTGGACCCCTGTTACTGAGAGGGCTCTGCCCTGGACTGGTTCCGTGCTATGCTTTGGGCGCACCCGTTAACGGAAATGACTGACCGCGTGCCAGTACGGGTTAGCTACCTGTGCGTTTATCGCGCGTGCCGTAGTCACCGTTACGTCTGTCAGTGACCTTGGGGTGGTTGACTGAGGGTAGGATCACCACGGGGGACTCTCCCGGCTAGGAGAGCACCACGTGCTACTTCTACTTCTTGGAAAAGACTGCAATCAAGATCGTTCCCACGAGGAACATTCGAGATCAAGAAAAAGATCTGAGAAATAAATGAAATAGTGAGACAATTGAAAGATGTAAATAAAGAAAGTAATAGAACATAACAGCTACTGTACACTCTACTGTTGCCTTTAGTTAGTTGCCACTCTACTCAGCATTTTGCTGACGTGTTACACTCGTTACCTTTTTCAGGACCAGGTGTTGAGCAACCAGGGTCAGCGGCTGCAGAGGACGCTGGGCCGAGTAGGGTCCAGTAGAGTTTACCACAGTCCTTTGTACCTCTTTTGTTTCTGTTATAGTGAGTAGTTCTTGTTTCCGCTGTACTTTCTTTACCTGCAGTTCATGTTATATGATAAATGTTGTTCTACTGTTGTGGTGGTATCTACTGTAGTAGTTCTTTCCTTACTGCTGTACTTTCTTACTGTTAGTTATATTCATGCTGAATGTGGTTTATTTTACTGCTCTTTTGGTTACTTCCTCGTTGGACGACTAGGTCTTGTGATTAGTCGAGTCGGTCCGGTTCTCGTGTCTCGTAGGGACTCGAGAATCGGGTCGTTACAACTACTCACTATAACGTGTAACGAATGGGTGGCCCAGACGTCTTTTAAGACGTTTGGGAGGTGGCCCAGACGTCTGGGATCACATCCAGACGACTGACCAGACGTCTGGGATCATTTCCAGACGTCTGGAGAACAGTTATTTTTCGCACGGGAGATTCATCTGCGCGCCTGTGCGCGCAGACCCGCGATTCCTCTCTCTCTCTCTCTTTTTCCCTCTCTCTCTCTGCGGCTGCAGGCGACCTGCCACCTCCTCTCTGTTCCTCGCGCGGCTTTAAAAGGCACGCCTCCCCTCCCGTCTCCACCGTCTCCTCCTTCTTCTCCTTCCTGTGCACGAGAGCGAGCGAGCGCGAGGGCGGCAGCGGCGGCCGCAGTGAGCGCGGAGGAGGTGCGGCGTGCGAGGGTGGAGCTCTGCCGTGAGGGTGAGCTCGCCGGAGTGGCTTGGTCGGCCGGCGGAGGGCGCAGGGGGCGTAGAGCGACGCGGAGAGGGACCTGCTGCGGTCTAAGCAGCCGACGCGCGAGGTGCAACGCGGGCGGCGTCGCGAGAGGAGGTCGAGCAGCGCCCTGGTTCTGTAAAAATTTCCAGAATCAGACGTCTGGGTTGATAGCCAGACGGCGAGGCCGACGTCGGGAAGCTCATACAGACGTCTGAAAGGTGAGTTTTCCGCCTTCTCCTTCCTTCCTGTCGACTGACTGTACTGAGGGAGGGAGTTGGCTGTGCGCAGGTTCGCTGATTCGCCATCCTTTGCGAATCAGACGTCTGGAAGTTGTACCAGACGGCGGGAGTGACCTCCAGACGTCCGGGGTGACAATCAGACGTCTTGGAGCTAGGCCAGACGTCCCCGCAAACTTCTGGACGTCTGGGAAACCACGCTGAACAGGTAATTCTCTGATCCACTGTTTAAGACGTCTAGAAGAAGTTCCAGACGTCTGATTTTGCACAGTATCGTCTTTTTCGACTCGTTTAGGGCCCGTTCGGGCTCCGTTTTCCGCGATTCGAGTTGCGTCCTTTTCAGAATTAATTCCTCTACCTGTCTACAGTAGCTATACACTATTTTGAGACCTTCCTGGTGTTTGATCCTTGTGATATGACCTCGTTCAGTTGCAGTCTTGGGAGTCGCGGAGGCACGCGGCATTCCCGATTACGCCCACATTACTCCCGTTGTGCCTGGTAGAGTGGCTTAAGTTATTAAAATCTGTTAAATTATGAAACCATAAATAGAACCTAGGACATTGCATGAACCCTAGGAATGAGAAACAGATGGAATGATAGCTCCTAGGTGTTGCATGAATCCTAGGACTGGAAAACTAGATTGTATGATAGATCCTAGGATATGGCATGAATCCTAGGATGGAAAAACTAGTGGAATGTATAATACTGCAGTCTTGGAAAATGGAAAGAGATATAAAGCTGCCTGTAATTTGAATTAATAGTTGCCTGTTGTGAATAGATAACGTGGTTGAGAACATGGATTGTAAGAATGTGAAACTGGAAAGTGAAACCTGGACGTTTGAGTAAAAAGGATGGAACCCTACGGGGAAGTAGGAGTAGAACTCCTGGAAAGTGAATGGAATAGTTTTGGGGAAGTGAGCTGGCCCTTGAGTACGGAGTACCAAGGAGAGCGACTGTCCCCCTGTTTAGTGCAGAGCGGAGCTAGCCGCCACAGGGACCCGGGGTTAGGACTGGCCACTCTGTACCGACTTGGTGGCCCTCGTGTACTTAGTACCGAGGAGAGCTACTAGTGTTAGGAGAGTACTAGCTACCCCACCGGCCCGGGGGTTCTGCTTGCCTCCTTCACCGACTTGTTAGGCCCGCTGTGGCAAACCAGGGTAGTCAGGCGAGGGTGCGCGGACTGTGGAGGGGCAAGGCCCCGGTTTGGTTACTGTGGAGGGCTGGACCCCTGTTACTGAGAGGGCTCTGCCCTGGTTCCGTGCTGTGCTTTCGGCGCACCCGTTAACGGAAACGACTGACCGCGTGCCAGTACGGGGTAGCTACCTGTGCGTTTATCGCGCGTGCCGTAGTCACCGTTACGTCTGTCAGTGACCTTGGGGTGGTTGACAGAGGGTAGGATCACCACGGGGGACTCTCCCGGCCAGGAGAGCACCACGTGCTACTTCTACTTTTTGGAAAAGACTGCAATCAAGATCGTTCCCACGAGGAACATTCGAGATCAAGTAAAAGATCTGAGAAATAAATGAAATAGTGAGACAATTGAAAGATGTAAATAAAGAAGTAATAGAACATAGCAGCTACTGTACACTCTACTGTTGCCTTTAGTTAGTTGCCACTCTACTCAGCGTTTTGCTGACGTGTTCACTCGTTGCCTTTTTCAGAACCAGGTGTTGAGCAGCCAGGGTCAGCAGCTGCAGAGGACGCTGGGCCGAGTAGGGTCCAGTAGAGTTTACCATAGTCTTTTGTACCTCTTTTGTTTCTGTTATAGTGAGTACTTTTGTTTCCGCTGTACTTTTATTACCTGCAGTTCATGTTACATGATAAATGTTGTTCTACTGTTGTGGTGGTACCTACTGTAGTAGTTCTTTCCTTACTGCTGTACTTTCTTACTGTTAGTTATATTCATGCTGAATGTGGTTTATTTTACTGCTCTTTTGGTTACTTCCTCATTGGACGACTAGGTCTTGGGATTAGTCGAGTCGGTCCGGTTCTCGTGTCTCGTAGGGACTCGGGAACCGGGTCGTTACATAACGGAACAAAAAGAGGTACAAGAGAATAGTGGTAACTCTACTGGACCCTACTCGGCCCAGCGTCCTCTGCAGCCGCTGACCCTGGCTGCTCAACACCTGGTCCTGAAAGGTAACGAGTGTAACACGTCAGCAAAACGCTGAGAAGAGTGGCAGCTAAACTAAAGAAACAGTAAAGTGTACAGTAGCTGTTTTAAATTTTCTTTCTTCCTTTATTTACGTCTTTCTATTGTTTCACAATTTATCTATTTCTCAGATCCTTCACTTGATCTCGAATGTTCCTCGTGGGAACGATCTTGATTGCAGTCTTTTCCGAACAGTAGAAGTAGCACGTGGTGCTCTCCTGGCCGGGAGAGTCCCCCGTGGTGATCCTACTCTAAGTCAACCA
>JAZHRO010000007.1:5902500-6037500 GCA_037157565.1 Thalassia testudinum
CCTGTTCTGGAAAAATTTCCAAAATCGGACGTCTGGGTTGATAGACAGACGGTGAGGGCGACGTCTGGAAGATCTTCCAGTCGTCTGAAAGGTGAGTTTTCTGTCTTCTTCTTCCTTCCTGTCGACTGACCATACTGAGGGAGGGAGAAGGGTGTGCGCAGGCTCGGTGATTCGCCATCCAACGCGAATCAGACGTCTAGCTGTTGTACCAGACGGTGGGAGTGACCTCCAGACATCCGGGGGGACCATCGGACATCTGGGAGATAGGCCAGACGTCCCCGCAGACTTCTGGATGTCTGGGAAACCACGCTGAACAGGTAATTCTCTGATCCACTTTTTAAGACGTCTGGAAGAAGTTCCAGACGTCTGATTTTGCACAGTGTCGTCGTTTTTGACCCGTTTAGGGCCCGTTCGGGTTCCGTTTTCCGCGATTCGAGTTGCGTTCTTTTCAGAATTAATTCCTCTACCCATCTACAGTAGCTATACACTGTTTTGAGACACTCCTTGTGTTTGATCCTTGTGATAGGACCTCCTTCAGTTGCAGCCTTGGGAGTCGCGGAGGCATGCGGGATTCCCGATCACGCCCCCATTACTCCCGTTGTACCTGGTAGAGTGGCTTTAAGTTATTAATAAAATCTGTTAAAGTATGGAACCATAACTAGAACCTAGGACGTTGCATGAATCCTAGGAATGAGAAATATATGATAGCTCCTAGGTGTTGCATGAATCCTAGGGCTGGAAAACTAGATTGTATGATAGATCCTAGGATATGGCATGAATCCTAGGATGGGAAAAACTAGTGGAATGTATAATACTGCAGTCTTGGAAAATGGAAAGAGATATAAAGCTGTCTGTAATTTGAATTAACAGCTGCCTGTTGTGAATAAATAACGTGGTTGAGAACATGGATTGTAAGAATGTGAAACTGGAAAGTGAAACCTGGATGTTTGAGTAAAAAGGATGGAACCCTACGGGGAAGTAGGAGTAGAACTCCTAGAAGGTGAATGGAATAGTATTGAGGAAGTGAGCTGGCCCTTGAGTACGGAGTACCAAGGAGAGCGACTGTCCCCCTGTTTAGTGCAGAGCGGAGCTAGCCACCCCAGGGACCCGGGGTTAGGACTGGCCACTCTGTACCGACTTGCTGGCCCTCGTGTACGTAGTACCGAGGAGAGCTACTAGTGTAGGGAGGTACTAGCTACCCCACGGGCCCCGGGGCTCTGCTAGCCTCCCACAACAACTTGTTAGGCCCGCTGGGGCAAACCAGGGTAGTCAGGCGAGGGTGCGCGAACTTTGGAGGGGCAAGGCCCCGGTTTGGTTACTCTGGAGGGGTTGGACCCCTGTTACAGAGAGGGCTCTGCCCTGGACTGGTTCCGTGCTGTGCTTTGGGCGCACCGTTAATGGAAACGACTGACCGCGTGCCAGTACGGGTTAGCTACCTGTGCGTTTATCGCGTGTGCCGTAGTCACCGTTACGTCTGTCAGTGACCTTGGGGTGGTTGACTGAGGGTAGGATCACCACGGGGGACTCTCCCGACTAGGAGAGCACCACGTGCTACTTCCACTTTTTGGAAAAGACTGCAATCAAGATCGTTCCCACGAGGAACAATCGAGATCAAGAAAAAGATATGAGGAATAAATGAAATAGTGAGACAATTGAAAGATGTGAATAAAGAAAGTAATCGAACATAATAGCTAGTGTACACTCTACTATTGTCTTTAGTTTAGTTGCCACTCTACTCAGCGTTTTGCTGACGTGTTACACTCGTTACCCTTTTCAGGACCAGGGTTGAGCAGCCAGGGTCAGCGGCTGCAGAGGACGCTGGGCCGAATAGGGTCCAGTAGAGTTACCACTGTCTTTTGTACCTCTTTGTTTCCGTTCTAGTGAGTACTTCTTGTTTCCGCTGTACTTTGCTTTGCCTGCAGTTCATGTTATATGATAAATGTTGTTCTACTGTTGTGTGGTATATACTGTAGTAGTTTCTTTCCTTACTGCTGTACTTTCTTACTGTTAGTTATATTTATGCTGAATGTGGTTTATTTTACAGCTCTTTTGGTTACTTCCTCGTTGGACGACTAGGTCTTGGGATTAGTCGAGTCGGTCCGGTTCTCGTGTCTTGTAGGGACTTGGGAACCGGGTCGTTACAATATATATATATACATATATATATCTCTACATATATATATATATATGTATATGTATATATATATGTATATATATATCTATGTATATATATACATATATATATACATATATACATATATCTATACATAGATATACATATATGTATATATATATATATGTACATATGTATATATATATGTACATATATATATATATATATATATATATACATATATGTATATCTATGTATATATATATGTATATATGTATATATATGTATATATATGTATATATATATATATATATATATGTATGTATGTATGTATATATATATATATATATATATATATATGTATGTATATATATATAGTTATATATATATATATATATATATATATATATATATATATATATGTATATATATATATATATATATATATATATGTATGTATGTGTATATATATACATATATATATATGTATATATATATAGATATATGTATATATATATATGTATGTATATGTGTATAGATATGTATGTATATGTATATGTAGATGTATGTATATGTTTGTATATATGTATATATATGTTTATGTATATATATATGTATATATATATATATATATACATATATATATAGATATATGTATTGTAACGACCCGATTCCCGAATTCATATGAGACACGAGAATCGGACCGACTCGACTAATCCTAAGACCCAGTCATCCAACGAGAAATTAACCAAAAGAGCAGTAAAATAAACCACATTCACCATGTATATAACTAGCAGTAACAAAATATAACAGTAAAGGAAAGAAACACTACAGTATACACCACCACAACAGCAGAGAAATAAACATAAATTTGAACATGAAGTTTACATTAAAGAGAGTACAAGGAGCAACAGAAAACTACTCACTACACCGGAAAGAAGGTACAGAAAGTACTACAGGTAACCCTACTGAACCCTACTAGGCCCAGCGCCCTTTGTAGCTGCTGACTCTGGCTGCTCAACACCTGGTCCTGAAAAGGTAACAAGGGTGACACGTCAGCGAAACGCTTAGTAGAGTGGCAAGTAAAAGCTAGAAGAAGCAGTAGAGTGGACAGTAGCTGTTATATTTTTACTTTCTTTAGTTATGTCTTTCTATTTTCACTATTGATTTATTTCTCAAATCCTTCTCTTGATCTTGAATGGTCCTCATGGGAACGATCTTGATTACAGTCTTTTCCGAAAAGTAGAAGTAACACATGGTGCTCTCCTAGCCGGGAGAGTCCCCCGTGGTGGTCCTACCCTCAGTCAACCACCCCAAGGTCGCTGACAGACGTAATAGTGACTATGGCACACGCGATAAACGCACGGGTAGCTACCCCGCACTGGCACACAGTCAGTCGTTTTCGTTAACGGGTGCGCCCAAAGCACAGCACGGAGCGAGTATAGGGCAGAGCCCTCTCAGTAACAGGGGTCCAACCCCGCCACAGTAACCAAACAGGGGTCTTGCCCTTCCACAGTCCACGCACCCTCACCTGACTACCCTGGTTTGCCCAGTGGGCCTAACAAGTCGGTGTAGGAGGGCCAGCAGAACCCCGAGGCCCGTGTGGTAGCTAGTACTCTCCCTACACTAGTAGCTCTCCTCGGTACTGTGTACACGAGGGACAAAAGTCGGTACAAAGTGGCCAGACCTAACCCCGGGTCCCTGGGGCGGCTAGCTCCGCTCTGCACTAAACAGGGGGATAGTCGCTTTCCTTGGTACTCCGTACTCAAGGGCCAGCTCACTTCCACAATTCTATTCCATTCCCTTTCCAGGAGTTCTACTCCTAACTCCCCGTAGGGTTCAGGCTCTTTTAACTAAGCCAACTTAGGTTTCACCGTTCCAGGCTTATGTCCATACAATTCATGTTCTCATCCGTAATTATCCATTTATAACAGGCAGCTGTTAACCAATTTACAGGTAGTTATCATTTCCTTTCCACTTTTCCAAGACTGTAATGTATATATTCAACTAGTTTTCCAGTCCTAGGATTCATGCCATACCCTAGGATCTATCATTCAATCTAGTTTTCCAGTCCTAGGATTCATGCAATACCCTAGGATCTACCCTTCAATCTAATTCCTCAGTCCTAGGGTTCATGCAATGCCCTAGACTCTATCAATTGTTTCATAATTGTACAAATCTTGTTAAATAATTTAAAGGGCCACTCTACCTGCGAAATCGGGAGTACTGGGGGCGTGGTCGGCAATCCCGTGCGCCTCCACAACCCCCTAAGTCGCAACAGAACGGGGTCCTAACACAAGGAGTTTCTCAGAACGGTATACAATTGCTGTAAACAGGTAGAGGAAATAAATCTAGAATGAACGCAACTTGAAACGCGGAAAACAGACTCCGAACGGACCCTAAACGGGCCAAAAACGACGAGTCTATCCAAAATCAGACGTCTGGAACATCCCCCAGACGTCTTAAAACGTCGATCATGCCATACCTTCTTCTACGCAGTCCTTCAGACGTCCGGAAGCTCGTTAGATCATCTGAAGTCAGTTTCCAGACGTCTGATTATCACCCCGAACGTCTGGAGGACCTCTCCGTCGTCTGGTATTGTGGCCAGACGTCTGATTCGCGTGGGATGGCGAGCCCTCACGCCCTCCCGAACAACACCTGCGCACACACGCATCCGCTCTCATCACGAAAAGGCGCAGAAGAACGCGGCGGACGGCTGCATGGCCGTACACGCGCAAAAAGGAGAAGGTAGGAAATTATTGTACCTGTTAGACGTCTGGACCGTCCTCCAGACGTCTTCGTCGTCGTCTGGACGTAGGTCTAGACGTCGGATTCTGGGAAATTTTCCCAGAATCAGGACTCGGTTCGCTTTCCGCCCACGACGCACGGCCGCGCCGCGCCGTGTCTGCCTGCTGCCCGAGCTGCAGTAGCCCTTCCGCGACACCCCACACCTGCAGCTCCCTCACCGGCCGGCTCTAGCTGCCCCGGCAAGCACGCACCCTCGTGGTTGAGCTTCTTCCTTCCTCTCGCAGCACTCCTTCCCACACGCTCGCCGCGGCCGCAGCTGCCGCAGTTGCTCGCTCACGCTCTCGCTTGCTCACAGGGAGAAGGAGAAGATAAAGGCGGATGGAGTGTGGGTGAGGGAGAGGGAAGCGTTTTATAAGGCAGCCGCGAGGAGAGAGAGAGGGAAATGCAGCACCTGCAGGGAGAGAAAGCAAAGACGAAGGCGGCAGGTTCAGTCTGCGCGCACAGACGCGAATCCGTACGCCGAAAAAATTCATTACCAGACATCTGGGAAGGGTTTCAGACGTCTGGCCAGACGTCTGGGCCACTTCCCAGGCGTCTTAAGCTACGTCTGTTGCCCATGTTCATAACAATATAACAAACTCAAAGGAAGTTTCGTCCCTGAAACTTGCGCTAACTAGGGTACGGAAAAGAACAAAATATATATAACAAACTCAAAGAGGACCGAAGCCGGTCCGAAAAGACGTACCCGCGAAAAGCTCCGGGTACCACTCCCACATCGTCGCCTCAGGCTCCCAGGTAGCCTCCTCGTACTGCTGGCTCCTCCACAAAACCTTCACCAGGGGTACTTGCTTTCGTCTCAAACTGCGAGCGGCTCTATCAAGAATCAGCACTGGCCGCTATGGGTAGGTCAGGTCGTCGCCCACCTCGACACTCTCGTGGCTCAGGACGTGACTGGGATCGGCGACATACATCCTGAGGTTGGACACGTGGAACACGTCGTGCACACCAGAAAGCTGAGGAGGGAGGGCAAGCCTGTAAGCAACGGGTCCAACCCGCTCCAGGACCTCAAAGGGCCCCACAAACCTCGGCGTGAGCTTCCCTCTCACCCCAAACTACTGCAGGCCCTTCATGGGTGAAACACGAAGGAAGACGTGGTCCCCAACCTCGAACTGCACCTCACTGCATTTCCGATCCAGGTAGCTCTTCTGCCTGCTCCTGACAGTGCGGAGTCGCCTGTGAATCTGCTCGACTACCTTTTGACTCTACCGGATCAGCCTAGGGCCAACCTCCCACTTAGTCCCCACCTCAACCCAACTCAAGGGTGCCGTACATCTTCGTCCGTACAGAGCCTCGTAGGGTGCCATGCCGATGCTCAAGTGATAACTGTTATTGTATGCAAACTTCGCTAGGGGCAAGTGCTCCTCCCAAGAGACCCTTCAGTCCAGTACACAAGCACGCAAAAGGTCCTCAAGTGTCTGTATCATGCGCTCAGACTGTCCGTCAGTCTGGGGGTGGTAAGCTGTACTGAACCTCAATCGCATCCCCAGAGCCTGCTGAAACTCAGCCCAAAACTGGGACGTAAAGCGAGTATCCCGGTCGGATACGATCTCCCGCGGAACTCCGTGTAGACGTACTACGTCGCGGATATACCTCTCTACCAAATGTGCTGGTCCCATAGTGACTTGGATCGGCAAGAATTGCGCCGTCTTTGTCAACCTATCAACGATTACCCAGACTGCGTCGTGTCCCCACTGGGTAGCAGGTAAGCCCACCACCAAGTCCATGGTGATGCTCTCCCACTTCCACTCTGGCACTGGAAGTGGTTGTAGCGGCCCTGCAGGCCTCTGATGCTCGGCTTTCACCTGCTGGCACACTAAACACTGCTGCACAAATTCACCTACATCCCACTTCATCCCCCTCCACCAAAACTCGCGTCTCAAGTCATGGTACATCTTCGTGTTTCTGAGATGTATGGTGAATCTGGAATCGTGTGCCTCAGTCAGGAGCTATCTCAACAGCTCCTCGTCTCTGGGAACGCATAAACGTCCCCTCAAGCGCAGCACCTGGTCGGTGAAAGAGAAGTCCCTCAGGTCTCCTGACAGTACTCTGTCGCGCAAGGACTGCAAGTACGGGTCTGCTATCTGTCCTGTGATGATGCGATCTATCAGCTCTGGCCTCGTCTGTCGTGTCACAGTCACTGCCCCACAGTGCCCTCGTAACTCTAGGGGTCGCCAACTGCCCATCTCCTCCAAAAGGCTCCAACTCTGCACTTGTAAACTGGCCAAGTGTCCAGGCGCCTTTCGGCTCAAGGCGTCAGCCACCACGTTGGCCTTTCCCGGGTGGTAGGAAATGCTACAGTCATAGTCCTTCAGGAGCTCCAACCAACATCTTTGTCTCATGTTGAGCTCCTTCTGATCAAAAAGGTATCTGAGGTTCTTGTGATCTGTGAAAATCTCGAAGGTCTCACCGTACAAGTAGTACCTCCAGGTCTTCAGCGCGAAGACCACAGCTGCCAGCTCCAGGTCGTGGGTAGGGTAGCTATGCTCATGGGGCTTCAGTTGCCGTGAAGCATAAGCGACAACGTGACCCCTCTGCATGAGCACATCATCAATGAATACTACCACGAACTGGTCCAAGTACGGTCTAAACACTCTGTTCATCAGGTCCATGAAGGCAGCGGGGGCATTGGTCAGCCCAAATGGCATGACCAGAAACTCATAGTGTCCATACCGGGTGCGGAAAGCTGTCTTGGAGACGTCTGCCTCCCTGATCCTCAACTGGTGGTATCCAGACCTCAAGTCGATCTTGAAGAATACCGTGGCACCTCGCAGCTGGTCAAACAAGTCGTCGATCCTCGGCAGCTGTAACGACCCGGTTCCCGAGTCCCTACGAGACACGAGAACCGGACCGACTCGACTAATCCCAAGACCTAGTCGTCCAACGAGGAAGTAACCAAAAGAGTAGTAAAATAAACCACATTCAGCATGAATATAACTAACAGTAAGAAAGTACAGCAGTAAGGGAAGAAACTACTGCAGTAGATACCACCACAACAGTAGAACAACATTTATCATATAACATGAACTGCAGGTAAAGAAAGTACAGCAGAAACAAGAACTACTCACTATAACAGAAACAAAAGAGGTACAAAAGACTGTGGTAAACTCTACTGGACCCTACTCGGCCCAGCGTCCTCTGCAGCCGCTGACCCTGGCTGCTCAACACCTGGTCCTGAAAAAGGTAACGAGTGTAACACGTCAGCAAAACGCTGAGTAGAGTGGCAACTAACTAAAGGCAACAGTAGAGTGTACAGTAGCTGTTATGTTCTATTACTTTCTTTATTTACATCTTTCAATTGTCTCACTATTTCATTTATTTCTCAGATCTTTTACTTGATCTCGAAGGTTCCTCGTGGGAACGATCTTGATTGCAGTCTTTTCCAAAAAGTAGAAGTAGCACGTGGTGCTCTCCTGGCCGGGAGAGTCCCCCGTGGTGATCCTACCCTCAGTCAACCACCCCAAGGTCACTGACAGACGTAACGGTGACTACGACACGCGCGATAAACGCACAGGTAGCTAACCCGTACTGGCACGCGGTCAGTCGTTTTCGTTAACGGGTGCGCCCAAAGCACAGCACGGAACTAGTCCAGGGCAGAGCCCTCTCAGTAACAAGGGTCCGACCCCTCCACAGTAACCAAACCGGGGCCTTGCCCCTCCACAGTCCGCGCACCCTTGCCTGACTACCCTGGTTTGCCCCAGCGGGCCTAACAAGTCGGTGTGGGAGGCTAGCAGAACCCCGGGGCCCGTGGGGTAGCTAGTACCTCCCTACACTAGTAGCTCTCCTCGGTACTACGTACGCGAGGGCCAGCAAGTCGATACAGAGTGGCCAGTCCTAACCCCGGGTCCCTGGGGCGGCTAGCTCCGCTCTGCACTAAACAGGGGGACAGTCGCTCTCCTTGGTACTCCGTACTCAAGGGCCAGCTCACTTCCCCAAAAGTATTCCATTCACTTTCCAGGAGTTCTACTCCTACCTCCCCGTAGGGTTCCATCCTTTTTACTCAAACATCCAGGTTTCACTTTCCAGTTTCACATTCTTACAATCCATGTTCTCAACCACGTTATCTATTCACAACAGGCAGCTATTAATTCAAATTACAGGCAGCTTTATATCTCTTTCCATTTTCCAAGACTGCAGTATTATACATTCCACTAGTTTTTCCATACTAGGATTCATGCCATATCCTAGGATCTATCATACAATCTAGTTTTCCAGTCCTAGGATTCATGCAACACCTAGGAGCTATCATTCCATCTATTTCTCATTCCTAGGGTTCATGTAATGTCCTAGGTTCTATTTATGGTTTCATAATTTAACAGATTTTAATAACTTAAAGCCACTCTACCAGGCACAACGGGAGTAATGGGGGCGTGATCGGGAATCCCGCGTGCCTCCGCGACTCCCAAGACTGCAACAGAACGAGGTCCTATCACGAGGATCAAACACAAGGAAAGTCTGAAAACAGTGCATAGCTACTGTAGACGGGTAGAGGAATTAATTCTGAAAATAACGCAACTCGAAACACGGAAAACGGAGCCCGAACGGGCCCTAAACGGGTCGAAAAAGACGATACTGTGCAAAATCAGACGTCTGGAACTTCTTCCAGACGTCTTAAAAAAGTGGATCAGAGAATTACCTGCTCAGCGTCGTTTCCCAGACGTCCATAAGTCTGCAGGGACGTCTGGCCTAGCTTCAAGACGTCTGTTGGTTACCCCGGACGTCTGGAGGTCTCTCCCGCCGTCTGGTACAACAGCCAGACGTCTGATTCGCAAACGATGGCGAATCAGCGAGCCTACGCACAGCCAACTCCCTCCCTCAGTACGGTTAGTCGACAGGAAGGAAGAAGAAAGTGGAATACTCACCTTTCAGACGTCTATATGATCTTCCAGACGTCTCCCTCGCCGTCTGGCTATTAACCCAGACGTCAGATTCTGGAAATTTTTCCAGAACAGGGCACCACCCGGCTTCCGCTCGCAACGCCGCCGCGTCGCACCTCGCGCGTCTGCTGCTCAGACCGCAGCAGGTCCCTCTCCGCGTCGTTCCGCGCCCCCTGCGCCCTCCGCCGGCCGGCCCTAGCAGCCCCAGCGAGCTCGCCCGCACGGCAGAGCTCCGCTCTCGCTCGCAGCACCTCCTCCTCGCTCACTGCGGTCGCCGCTGCCGCCCTCGCGCTCGCTTGCTCTCGCACACAGGAAGGAGGAGAGGAAGGGGTGGAGACAACGGGAGGGGAGGCGTGGCCTTTTTAAGGCCGCGCGAGGAGGAGGGAGAGACGCGGCAGAGCGTCTGCTGCCGCAGAGAATATCGGATATTCGCGGGCTTGCGCGCTGAGGTGCGCAGACGAAGACTCGTGCCAAAATAACTGATTCCCAGACGTCCTGTATGACGTCTTGATGTGACCCCAGACGTCTGGTCCGACGTCTGGGCCACCTCCCAGACGTCTTAAAATACATCTGGGGCACGCGCTCGTTACAGCAATGGATATATGTTCTTGATGGTGACCCTATTTAGCTGTCGGTAATCCACACAAAGGCGTAGGGTACCATCCTTCTTCTTCACAAACAGTATCGAGGCTCCCCAGGGAGATGCACTGGGCCTCACAAAGTCCTTCTCCAAAAGATCCTGCAACTGAGACTTGAGCTCTCGCAGCTCAAGCGGTGCCATCCTGTACGGTGCGGTGGAGATGGGGCTGGTCCCTGGTACTAGTGAGATCTCAAACTCGATCTCACACTCGGGCGGTAGTCCTGGCAACTTGTCTGGGAATATGTTGGGGTACTCTCTGACCACCGGGATACTTTAGAAGTCTGCCACAGGGCTGGGCTCTGCCACGACACAAGCTAGGAAGCCCTCACACCCCTGGCTCAAAAGTCTCGCCGCCCGAAGTGCAGAAATGCACCTGAAGCCTCCGTCCACTGGCTGACCGTGGAACTCGAAAGAAGGTAACTCCGGTCTGGAGAAGACGATCTTCCTCTCAAAACAGTTCACCAAAGCGTGGTAAGCGGACAGCCAGTCCATTCCCAGAATAACGCCAAAGTCCTCCATCTGTATCATAATCAGGTCAGCGGGAAGGCTCTGACCCCCAATATTGACCTCGCAACCCGTGTATACCTCCTCAGCTAGAAACAGCTGACCACTCAGACCTTTGATCACAAACGGATCCTCTAACAGCATGTAATCCTGGCCCAAACTAACTGCGAAACTGGCTGCGACAAACGAGTGCGTAGCATCGGAATCGAAAAGTGTGTAAACGAGTCTGCCGGAAACTGAAACCATACTTGCCACCATCGATCCCGAAGCTCCGGCATCCCTGTGTGTCAGGGCGTTGATACGCCCCTCAGCCCTAGGTGCGGACCAAGCAACCACACTCTGCGTCGGACGAGTAGCTGCTGGCCGGTACCCTCCTCGTGACTGCTGTCCTCCTCCTCGCCCCTGGAACATGCGGCCTCCTGCTCGCCCTCCAGTGCTCGGCGCGGGAAGCATCTGCTGACCTCCTGCCCTAGACGGGCAGTCCCTCCTGATGTGGCCCGACTGGCCACACTGGTAGCAGAGGGGAACCCGACTCTCGCCCTCAGTGGGTCCCTGCTGTCGGCTGGGCAGGGGTTCGGTGCTAGCAATTGGCCCCTAGCGAGGGCCCCCAAAGGCCACTGATGGCCTTGCGAAACGTAACGGCTCTCCGGCGGATGCCACGTGTCTCCTCTCTCGCCGGCCCTGTGAAAAGTCTGGCTGGTAGGGCCTCTTCCGCCCGCTATCAATATCTCGCGCGGACGGGTTGGTCTCCTCGTAGGCCATAGCTGCCTCCACCACCCTTGAGAACTTAGGCAGCTTCAGGGGTTTGACATACCCCCGAATCGCAGGCCGGAGCCCCTCGGTGAACCTCCAAAGGCGCTCCTCTTCAGTGGGTACTGCTGTCGCTGTGAAGCGGGATAGCTCCAGAAAATGCGTGCGGTACGCGCTCACGGTCATCGTCCCTTGGCGGAGAGTGTGGAACTCCCGCCTCCTCTGGTCCTACCACGTCTGGGGAAAGTACTGCTCGCAGAAGAGGGTGACGAACCGGTCCCAGGTTGGCTCGTCCCTCTCCTGTCCCCTGACCACCCTCCACCACCTGTGTGACGCACTCTCTAGCTGGTACGTGGCAAAGGCCACGCGGCACTCCACCGGGGGGGCGACGGGTGTCGAAAACCTTCTCGATCTGCTCGAGCCAGTCCTCCACCTCGGTCGGGTCCTCATCCCCCTTGAAGGAGGGGGGCTTCAGCTTCCGGAACTGGCCGAAAAGCTCAAAGTGGCACTGCAATGGAGATGCTGGTGCACCTCCAGGTAAAGGTGCCTCGTGCATAGAAGTGTCGGAGGAAGGTGGGGGCGGTGGCGGCCCATCCCCTCCCCCGCGTCAGTCGCGTGGTCCCACAAAAGTCTCCCCTTCCGCAGCCCCAGGGGGAGGCGCTCGGGGCAGTGGGTGGAGCTCCTCTCGCACTATGTCCCATATCAACTGTGCGAGGTCCTGGGCCTGAATGGCCGGGAGCAGTGGCTGGTCCACTGAGACGTCGGCCGCAACACGCCCACCTCGCCGACCTCGTCCTCGGTCGCGCCCGCGGCTCACATCTCTAGTCCCGCAACGAGGCATCTCCTGCAAGGAGACGCGAAACAGAACGGAAACACGTCAATATGGAGCGATATCCAACGAAGAAGTCTAAGAGCTCATGTCAAAAGAACGTTGTGGTGGCTACTCTAGTTACAGACACATGAATTTGGTTATTTTCCAGTCAGTTGGTTCATTTCTCGAGACGACCTTGCTCTGATACCATCTTGTAATGACCTGATTCCCGAATCCCTACGAGACACGAGAATCGGACCGACTTGACTAATCCCAAGACCCAATCGTCCAACGAGAAAGTAACCAAAAGAGCAGTAAAATAAATCACATTCACCATGTATATAACTAGCAGTAGCAAAATATAGCAGTAGAGAAAGAAATACTACAGTATACACCACCACAACAGTAGAGAAATAAACATATAAATAAACATGAAGCTTACAATAAAGAGAGTACAGGGGGAAAACAAAACTACTCACAACAACAGCAAAAAGTACAGAAGGTACTACAGGTAACCCTACTGGGCTCTACTGGGCCCAGCATCCTCCGTAGCTACTGACTTTGGCTGCTCAACACCTGGTCCTGAAAAGGTAACAAGGGTGACACGTCAGCGAAATGCTGAGTAGAGTGGCAAGTGAAAGCTAGAAGAAGCAGTAGAGTGGACAGTAGCTGTTATATTTTTACTTTCTTCCTTTATACTTTTCCATTTATTCACTATTGATTTATTCCTCAGATCCTTCTCTTGATCTTGAATGTTCCTCGTGGGAACGATCTTGATTGCAATCTTTCCCGAAAAATAGAAGTAACACGTGGTACACTCCTGGCCGGGAGAGTCCCCCGTGGTGGTCCTACCCTCAGTCAACCACCCAAAGGTCGCTGTCAGACATAACGGTGACTACGGCACGTGCGATAAATGCACGGGTAGCTACCCTACACTGGCACGCGGTCAATCGTTTCCGTTAACGGGTGCGCCCAAAGCACAGTACGAAACCAGTATAGGGTAGAGCCTTCTCAGTAACAGGGGTCCAGCCCCTCCACAGTAACCAAACAGGGGTCTCACCCCTCCACAGTCCACGCACCCTCGCCTGACTACCCTGGTTTGCCCAGTGGGCCTAACAAGTCGGTGTAGGAGAGCTAGCAGAACCCCGGGGCCCATGGGGTAGCTAGTGCTCTCCCTACACTAGTAGCTCTCCTCGGCACTGTGTACACGAGGGCCAAAAGTCGGTACAAAGTGGCTAGTCCTAACCCCGGGTCCCGGGGGCGACTAGCTCCGCTCTGCACTAAATAGGGGGACAGTCGCTCTCCTTGGTACTCCCTACTCAAGGGCCAGCTTACCTCCCCAATCTATTCCATTCACTGTCTAGGAGTTCTACTCCTAATTTCCCGTAGGGTTCAGGCTCTTTTAACTCAGCCAACGTAGGTTTCACCGTTCCAGGTTTATGTCCATACAATTCATGTTCTCATCCGTAATTATCCATTTATAACAGGCAGCTGTTAACCAATTTACAGGTAGTTATCATTTCCTTTCCACTTTTCCAAGACTGTAATGTATATATTCAACTAGTTTTCCAGTCCTAGGATTCATGCCATACCCTAGGATCTATCATTCAATCTAGTTTTCCAGTCCTAGGATTCATGCAATACCCTAGGATCTACCCTTCAATCTAATTCCTCAGTCCTAGGGTTCATGCAATGCCCTAGACTCTATCAATTGTTTCATAATTGTACAAATCTTGTTAAATAATTTAAAGGGCCACTCTACCTGCGAAATCGGGAGTACTGGGGGCGTGGTCGGCAATCCCGCGCGCCTCCACAACCCCCTGAGTCGCAACGGAACGGGGTCCTAACACAAGGAGTTTCTCAGAACGGTATACAATTGCTGTAAACAGGTAGAGCAAATAAATCTAGAACGAACGCAACTTGAAACGCAGAAAACAGACTCCGAACGAACCCTAAACGGGCCAAAAACGACGAGTCTATCCAAAATCAGACGTCTGGAACATCGTCCAGACGTCTTAAAACGTCGATCATGCCATACCTTCTTCTACGTAGTCCTTCAGACGTCCAGAAGCTCGCTAGATCGTCTGAAGTCAGTTTCCAGACGTCTGATTATCACCGCGGACGTCTGGAGGACCTCTCCGTCGTCTGGTATTGTGGCCAGACGTCTGATTCGCGTGGGATGGCGAGCCCTCGCGCCCTCCCGAACAACACCTGCGCACACACGCATCCACTCTCATCATGAAAAGGCGCAGAAGAACGCGGCGGACGGCTGCATGGCCGTACACGCGTAAAAAGGAGAAGGTAGGAAATTATTGTACCTGTCAGACGTCTGGACGTAGGTCTAGACGTCTGATTCTGGGAAATTTTCCCAGAATCAAGACCCGGTTCGCTCTCCACCCGCGACGCACGGCCGCGCCACGCCGTGTCTGCATGCTGCCCGAGCTGCAGCAGCCCTTCCGCGACACCCCACGCCCGTAGCTCCCTCGCCGGCCGGCTCTAGCTGCCCCAGCAAGCTCGCACCCTCGCGGTCGAGCTTCTTCCTTCCTCTCGCAGTACTCCTTCCCGCACGCTCCCTACGGCCGCAGCTGCCGTAGTCGCTCGCTCACGCTCTCACTTGCTCGCAGGGAAAAGGAGAAGATGAAGGCAGATGGAGTGAGGGTGAGGGAGAGGGGAGCATTTTATAAGGCATCCGCAATGAGAGAGAGGGAAATGCGACGCCTGAAGCGAGAGAAAGCGAAGACGAAGGCGGCGAGTTCTGCGCGCGCAGATGCGAATCCGTACGCCGAAAAAATTTATTACCAGACGACTAGGAAGGGTTCCAGACGTCTGGGCCACTTCCTAGACGTCTTAAACTACGTCTGTTGCCCACGTTTCTAGCAATATATATATATATATGTATATGTATATATATATATGTATATATGTATGTATATATATATATGTATCCATATATATATATGTCTATATGTATGTATATATATATATGTATATGTATGTATATATATATATATATATGTCTATATATATCTATATATATATATATCTATGTATATGTACATGTATATATATATATACATATATATATATATATATATATATATATATATATATATATATCCATATATATATATATAGGTATATATACGTATATATATATCTATATACGTATATATATACATATATACGTATGTATATACATACATACATATATATATATCTGTAACGACCCGGTTCCCGAGTCCCTACGAGACACGAGAACCGGACCGACTCGACTGATCCCAAGACCTAGTCGTCCAACGAGGAAGTAACCAAAAGACAGTAAAATAAACCACATTCAGCATGAATATAACTAACAGTAAGAAAGTACAGCAGTAAGGAAAGAAACTACTACAGTAGGTACCACCACAACAGTAAAACAACATTTATCATATAACAAGAACTGCAGGTAAAGAAGGTACAGCGGAACAAAAACTACTCACCAGAACAGAAACAAAAGAGGTACAAAAGGCTGTGGTAACTCTACTGGACCCTACTCGGCCCAGCGTCCTCTGCAGCCGCCGACCCTGGCTGCTCAACACCTGGTCCTGAAAAAGGTAACGAGTGTAACACGTTAGCAAAACGCTGAGTAGAGTGGCAAACTAACTAAAGGCAACAGTAGAGTGTACAGTAGCTGTTATGTTCTATTACTTCCTTTATTCACATCTTTCAATTTTTCTCACTATTTCATTTGTTTCTCAGATCCTTTACTTGATCTCGAATGTCCTCGTGGAAACGATCTTGATTGCAGTCTTTTCCAAAAGTAGACGTAGCACGTGGTGCTCTCCTGGCCGGGAGAGTCCCCCGTGGTGATCCTACCCTCAGTCAACCACCCCAAGGTCACTGACAGACGTAACGGTGACTACGGCACGCGCGATAAACGCACAGGTAGCTAGCCCGCACTGGCACGCGGTCAGTCGTTTCCGTTAACGGGTGCGCCCAAAGCACAGCACGGAACCAGGGCAGAGCCCTCTCAGTAACAGGAGTCCAACCCCTCCACAGTAACCAAACCGGGGCCTTGCCCCTCCACAGTCCGCGCACCCTCGCCTGACTACCCTGGTTTGCCCTGGTGGGCCTAACAAGTCGGTGAAGGAGGCTAGCAGAACCCCGGGGCCCGTGGGGTAGCTAGTACTCTCCTAACACTACTAGCTCTCCTCGGTACTACGTACACGAGGGCCAACAAGTCGGTACAGAGTGGCCAGTCCTAACCCCCGGGTCCCTGGGGCAGCTAGCTCAGCTCTGCACTAAACAGGGGGACAGTCGCTCTCCTTGGTACTCCGTACTCAAGGGCCAGCTCACTTCCCCAATTCTATTCCATTCGCTTTCCAGGAGTTCTACTCCTACTTCCCCGTAGGGTTCCAGAACATCTTATGTCTTACTTTCCATTTTCACGTTCTTACTAACCATGATCCCAATCATGTTTCTTTATTCATAACAGGCAGCTGTGAATTCAATTTACAGGCAGCTTCATATATTCCTTTCCATTTTTCCAAGACTGCAGTATTATACATTCCACTAGTTTTTCCATCCTAGGATTCATGCCATATCCTAGGGTCTATCATACAATCTAGTTTTCCGGCCCTAGGATTCATGCAACACCTAGGAACTATCATTCCATATATTCCTGATTCCTAGGATTGATGCAATGTCCTAGGTTCTAGTTATGGTTTCATACTTTAACAGATTTTATTAATACTTAAAGCCACTCTACCAGGTACAACGGGAGTAATGGGGGCGTGATCGGGAATCCCGCGTGCCTCCGCGGCTCTCAAGACTGCAACCGAACGAGGTCCTATCACAAGGATCAAACACAAGGAGTGTCTCAAAACAGTGTATAGCTACTGTAGACGGGTAGAGGAATTAATTCTGAAAAGAACGCAACTCGAATCGCGGAAAACGGAGCCCGAACGGGCCCTAAACGGGTCGAAAAAGACGATACTGTGCAAAATCAGACGTCTGGAACTCCTTCCAGACGTCTTAAAAAGTGGATCAGAGAATTACCTGTTCAGCGTGGTTTCCCAGACGTCCAGAAGTCTGCGGGGACGTCTGCCCTAGATCCCAGACGTCCGATAGTCCCTCCAGACGTCTGGAGGTCACTCCCGCCGTCTGGTACAACTTCCAGACGTCTGATTCGCAAAGGATGGCGAATCAGCGAACCTGCGCACAGCAAACCCCCCTCCCTCAGTACGGTCAGTCGACAAGAAGGAAGAAGAAGGCGGAAAACTCACCTTTCAGACGTCTGTATGATCTTACAGACGTCGACCTTGCCGTCTGGCTATCAACACAGACGTCTGATTCTGGAAATTTTTCCAGAATCAGGACCCTGCTCGGCCTCCGCTCGCGACGCCGCCCGCGTCGCACCTCGCGCTCCTGCTGCTCAGACCGCAGTAGGTCCCTCTCCGCGTTGCTCCACGCCCCCTGCGCCCTCCGCTGGCCGGCCAAGCCGCTCCGGCGAGCTCGCCCTCACGGCAGAGCTCCGCCCTCGCACGCCGCACCTCCGCGCTCACTGCGGCTGCCGCTGCCGCCCTCGCGTCCGCTCGCTCTCGCGCACAGGAAGGAGAAGAAGGAGGAGACGGTGGAGGCGGGAGCGGAGGCGTGGCCCTTTTAAGGCCACGCGAGGAGGAGAGAGGAGGTGGCAGGCCGCCTGCAGCCACAAAGAGGAAAAGAGGGAATATGCGGTCTGCGCGCTCAGGCGCGCAGGCGACTCGCGTGTGTCGAAAATAATGGATTTCAGGACGTCTGGAAACGATCCCAGACGTCTGTTCAGACGTCTGTATGTGATCCCAGACGTCTGGACCGACGTCTGGGCCTCCTCCCAGACGTCTTAAAAGACGTCTGGGGCACGCATTCGTTACAATATAACAAACTCAAAGGAAGTTTCGTCCCCGAAACTTGCGCCAACTAGGGTGCGGGAAAAAGATGTCCAATAAACCTTAACAAACTCAAAGAGGACCGAAGCCGGTCCGAAAAGACGTACCCGCGAAAAGCTCCGGGTACCGCTCCCGCATTGCCGCCTCAGGCTCCCAGGTAGCCTCCTCGTACCGCTGGCTCCTCCACAAAACCTTTACCAGGGGTACTTGCTTTCGTCTCAACCTGCGGACGGCTCGGTCTAGGATCTGCATTGGCCGCTCGGGGTAGGTCAGGTCGTCGCTCACCTCGACGCTCTCGTGACTCAGTACGTGGCTGGGATCGGCTACGTACTTCTTGAGGTTGGACACGTGGAACACGTCGTGCACACCAGAAAGCTGCGGGGGAAGGGCAAGTCTGTAAGCAACGGGTCCAACTCGCTCCAGGACCTCAAAGGGCCCCACGAACCTCGGCGCGAGCTTCCCTCTCACCCCAAACCGCTGTAAGCCCTTCATGGGCGAAACACGAAGGAAGACGTGGTCCCCAACCTCGAACTGCACCTCTCTGCGTCTGCGATCCGTGTAGCTCTTCTGTCTGCTCCTGACAGTGCCGAGTCGTCTGTGGATCTACTCCACTACCTCCTGACTCTGCCGGATCAACCTGGGGCCAACCTCCCACTTGGTCCCCACCTCAACCCAACTCAAGGGTGCCGTGCATTTCCGTCCGTACAGAGCCTCGTAGGGAGCCATGCCGATGCTCGAGTGATAACTGTTGTTGTATGCAAACTCCGCCAGGGGCAGGTGCTCCTCCCAAGAGCCCCTCCAGTCTAGTACACAGGCACGCAAAAGGTCCTCAAGTGTCTGTATCGTGCGTTCCGACTGTCCGTCCGTCTGGGGGTGGTAAGCCGTGCTAAACCTCAACCTCGTCCCCAAAGCCTGCTGAAACTCAGCCCAAAACTGGGACGTAAAGCGGGTATCCCGGTCGGATACGATCTCCCGCGGAACTCCCTGTAGTCGCACCACATCACAGATATACCTCTCTGCCAACTGTGCTGGTCCCAAAGTGACTCGGATCGGCAAGAATCGTGCCGTCTTCGTCAATCTATCCACTATTACCCAGACTGCGTCGTGTCCTCGCTGGGTAACAGGTAAGCCCACCACCAAGTCCATGGTGATGCTCTCCCACTTCCACTCTGGCACTGGAAGCGGCTGAAGTGGCCCTGCAGGCCTCTGATGCTCAGCTTTCACCTGCTGGCACACTAAGCACTGCTGCACGAACTCACCCACATCCCGCTTCATCCCTCTCCACCAAAACTCGCGTCTCAAGTCATGGTACATTTTCGTGTTTCCGGGATGTATGGTGAATATGGAACCGTGTGCCTCAGTCAGGAGCTCTCTCAACAGCTCCTCGTCTCTGGGAACGCACAACCGTCCCCTCAAGCGTAGCACCTGGTCTATGAAAGAGAAGTCCCCTGGGTCCCCTGATAGTACTCTATCGCGCAAAGACTGCAAGTACGGATCGGCCATCTGTCCCGTGATGATACGGTCTATCAACTCTGGCCTGGTCTGCCGTGTCACCGTCACTGCCCCACAGTACCCTCGTAACTCTAGAGGTCGCCAACTGCCCACCTCCTCCAAAAGGCTCCAACTCTGTAGCTGTAGACTGGCCAAGCGTGCGGGCGCCTTACGGCTCAAGGCGTCAGCCACCACATTGGCCTTTCCCGGGTGGTAGGAGATGCTGCAATCGTAGTCCTTTAGGAGCTCCAACCAACGTCTCTGTCTCATGTTGAGCTCCTTCTGGTCAAAAAGATATCTGAGGCTCTTGTGATCTGTAAAAATCTCGAAGGTCTCACCGTACAAGTAGTGCCTCCATGTCTTCAGCGTGAAGACAACAACTGCCAACTCTAGATCATGGGTAGGGTAGGTATGTTCATGGGGCTTCAGTTGCCGTGAAGCGTAAGCGGCCACGTGACCCCTCTGCATGAGCACACCTCCTAACCCCTGCAAGGAAGCGTCCGTGTACACAACGAACCCGCCACTACTGTCAGGGATGGTGAGCATGGGAGCCGAGGTCAACCTCTCCTTCAGCTCCAGAAAACACACCTCACAGGCGTCTGTCCAAGCGAAAGGCACGTCCTTCCGGGTCAACTGTGTCATAGGACGCGCAATCTGTGAAAATCCTCTGATGAATCGTCTGTAGTAACCTGCCAGTCCCAGGAAACTGCGAATCTCAGTGATTGAACGCGGTCTCTCCCACCTGAGCACTGCCTCGACCTTGGCGGGGTCCACCGCCAGGCCGTCTCCAGAGATCACATGACCCAAAAAGGTCACCTCCCTCAACCAGAACTCGCACTTGCTGTATTTGGCGTACAGCCTGCGTCGTCTCAGAGTGTCCAGAACCATCCGCAAGTGCTGTCTGTGCTGCGTCCGATCTCTAGAATAGATGAGTACATCATCTATGAAAACCACCACAAACTGGTCCAAGTACGGTCTAAACACCCGGTTCATCAGGTCCATGAAAGCAGCGGGGGCATTGGTCAGCCCAAACGGCATGACCAAAAACTCGTAGTGTCCGTACTGGGTGCGGAAAGCTGTCTTGGAGACGTCGGTCTCCCTGATCCTCAACTGGTGGTATCCAGACCTCAAGTCGATCTTGGAAAACACCGTGGCACCCCGCAACTGGTCAAACAAATCGTCAATCCTCGGCAGCGGATATCTGTTCTTGATGGTGACCCTATTCAGCTGTCGGTAGTCCACACAAAGGCGTAGGGTCCCATCCTTCTTCTTCACAAACAGTACCGGGGCTCCCCAGGGAGACGCACTGGGCCTCACGAAACCTTTCTCCAAAAGGTCCTGCAATTGGGACTTGAGCTCTCGCAGCTCAAGCGGTGCCATTCGGTATGGCGCGGTGGAGATGGGGCTGGTCCCTGGTACTAGTGAGATCTCAAACTCGATCTCACGCTCGGGCGGTAGTCCTGGTAACTCGTCTGGAAACACGTCGGGGTACTCTCTGACCACCGGGATGCTCTGGAAGTCTGCCACGGGGCTGTGCTCTGCCACCACACAAGCTAGGAAGCCCTCACACCCCTGGCTCAAAAGTCTCGCCACCCGAAGTGCCGAAATGCACCTGAAACCTCCGTCCACTGGCTGCCCGTGAAACTCGAAAGAAGGCAACTCCGGAATGGAGAAGACAATCTTCCTCTCAAAACAGTCTACCAAGGCGTGGTAAGCGGACAACCAATCCATCCCCAGAATCACTCCAAAGTCCTCCATCTGTATCATAATCAGGTCAGCTGGCAGGCTATGTCCCCCGATGCTGACCTCGCAACCCGTGTACACCTCCTCAGCTACAAACAGCTGACCACTCGGACCTCTGATTACGAACGGATTCTCTAACAGTGTATAATCCTGGTCCAAACTAACTGCGAAACTGGCTGTGACAAACGAGTGCGTAGCGCCGGAATCGAAAAGCGTGTAAACGAGTCTGCCAGAAACTGAAACCATACCTGCTACCACGGATCCCGAAGCTATGGCGTCCCTGTGTGTTAGGGCGTTGATACGCCCCTCAGCTCTAGGTGCGGACGAAGCAGCCACACTCTGCGTCGGACGGGTAGGTGCTGGCCGGTACCCTCCTCGCGACTGCTGTCCTCCTCCTCGTGCCTGGGAATCGCGGCCTCCTGCACGCCCTCCAGTGCTCTGCACGGGAAGTATCTGCTGACCTCCTGCCCTAGATGGGCAGTCCCTCCTGACGTGGCCCGGCTGGCCACACTGGTAGCAGAGGGGAAACCGACTCCCGCCCTCAGTGAGTCCCTGCTGTCGGCTAGGCGGGGGTCCGGTGTTGGCGACTGGCCCCTGTCGAGGGCCCCCAAAGGCCACTGATGGCCCTGCACAACGTGACGGCTCTCCTGCGGACGCCACGTGTCTCCGTTGAGTTCTCCTAACACGCCTAGTGTGGCGGCGGAAATCTCGTTCCACCACTAACTCCCCGGTCGTACGCTCGGAAGGGGGAGGGGGTGGCGACGTGGGTGGAAGCTGAAATTCTTCTCGAACCACCTCTCGAATCAGTTGGACGAGGTCCCGAGACGGTATACTCAGGAGAAGAGGAGGGGTAGTATGTATTCCAAGCCTGACACATCTGTCCCCCGGGCCCTGACCTCGGCCGTGCCTGCGGCCCACCCTCCTAGCTCCACGACGTGGCATCTCCTACAATGGAGACGCGAAACAAAACGGAAACGTCAAAACAGACGGTACCTAACAAAACTTCTAGGAGCTCATGTCAAGAGACATGTTGTGGTGGCTACTCTAGCTATAAACATGTGAATTGGTTATTTTCCAGTCAGTTGATTCACTTCTCGGGACGACCTTGCTCTGATACCATCTTGTAACGACCCGGTTCCCGAGTCCCTACGGACATGAGAACCGGACCGACTCGACTGATCCCAAGACCTAGTCGTCCAACGAGGAAGTAACCAAAAGACAGTAAAATAAACCACATTCAGCATGAATATAACTAACAGTAAGAAAGTACAGCAGTAAGGAAAGAAACTACTACAGTAGGTACCACCACAACAGTAAAACAACATTTATCATATTACAAGAACTGCAGGTAAAGAAGGTACAGCGGAAACAAAAACTACTCACTAGAACAGAAACAAAAAAGGTACAAAAGGCTGTGGTAACTCTATTGGACCCTACTCGGCCCAGCGTCCTCTGCAGCCGCCGACCCTGGCTGCTCAACACCTGGTCCTGAAAAAGGTAACGAGTGTAACACGTCAGCAAAACGCTGAGTAGAGTGGCAAACTAACTAAAGGAAACAGTAGAGTGTACAGTAGCTGTTATGTTCTATTACTTCCTTTATTCACATCTTTCAATTTTTCTCACTATTTCATTTGTTTCTCAGATCCTTTACTTGATCTCGAATGTCCTCGTGGGAACGATCTTGATTGCAGTCTTTTCCAAAAGTAGAAGTAGCACGTGGTGCTCTCCTGGCCGGGAGAGTCCCCCGTGGTGATCCTACCCTCAGTCAACCACCCCAAGGTCACTGACAGACGTAACGGTGACTACGGCACGCGCGATAAACGCACAGGTAGCTAGCCCGCACTGGCACGCAGTCAGTCGTTTCCGTTAACGGGTGCGCCCAAAGCACAGCACGGAACCAGGGCAGAGCCCTCTCAGTAACAGGGGTCCAACCCCTCCACAGTAACCAAACCGGGGCCTTGCCCCTCCACAGTCCGCGCACCCTTGCCTGACTACCCCAGTTTGCCCTGGTGGGCCTAACAAGTCGGTGAAGGAGGCTAGCAGAACCCCGGGGCCCGTGGGGTAGCTAGTACTCTCCTAACACTACTAGCTCTCGTTGGTACTACGTACACGAGGGCCAACAAGTCGGTACAGAGTGGCCAGTCCTAACCCCCGGGTCCCTGGGGCGGCTAGCTCAGCTCTGCACTAAACAGGGGGACAGTCGCTCTCCTTGGTACTCCGTACTCAAGGGCCAGCTCACTTCCCCAATTCTATTCCATTTGCTTTCCAGGAGTTCTACTCCTACTTCCCCGTAGGGTTCCAGAACATCTTATGTCTTACTTTCCAGTTTTACGTTCTTACAAACCATGATCCCAATCATGTTTCTTTATTCATAATAGGCAGCTGTGAATTCAATTTACAGGCAGCTTCATATATTCCTTTCCATTTTTCCAAGACTGCAGTATTATACATTCCACTAGTTTTTCCATCCTAGGATTCATGCCATATCCTAGGGTCTATCATACAATCTAGTTTTCCGGCCCTAGGATTCATGCAACACCTAGGAACTATCATTCCATATATTCCTGATTCCTAGGATTGATGCAATGTCCTAGGTTCTAGTTATGGCTTCATACTTTAACAGATTTTATTAATACTTAAAGCCACTCTACCAGGTACAACGGGAGTAATGGGGGCGTGATCGGGAATCCCGCGTGCCTCCGCGGCTCTCAAGACTGCAACCGAACGAGGTCCTATCACAAGGATCAAACACAAGGAGTGTCTCAAAACAGTGTATAGCTATTGTAGACGGGTAGAGGAATTAATTCTGAAAAGAACGCAACTCGAATCGCGGAAAACGGAGCCCGAACGGGCCCTAAACGGGTCGAAAAAGACGATACTGTGCAAAATCAGACGTCTGGAGGTCACTCCCGCCGTCTGGTACAACTTCCAGACGTCTGATTCGCAAAGGATGGCGAATCAGCGAACCTGCGCACAGCCAACCCCCCTCCCTCAGTACGGTCAGTCGACAAGAAGGAAGAAGAAGGCGGAAAACTCACCTTTCAGACGTCTGTATGATCTTACAGACGTCGACCTTGCCGTCTGGCTATCAACACAGACGTCTGATTCTGGAAATTTTTCCAGAATCAGGACCCTGCTCGGCCTCCGCTCGCGACGCCGCCCGCGTCGCACCTCGCGCTCCTGCTGCTCAGACCGCAGCAGGTCCCTTTTCGCGTCGCTCCGTGCCCCCTGTGCCCTCCGCCGGCCGGCCAAGCCGCTCCGGCGAGCTCGCCCTCACGGCAGAGCTCCACCCTCGCACGCCGCACCTCCGCGCTCACTGCGGCCGCCGCTGCCGCCCTCGCGTCCACTCGCTCTCGCGCACAGGAAGGAGAAGAAGGAGGAGACGGTGGAGGCAGGAGGGGAGGCGTGGCCCTTTTAAGGCCGCGCGAGGAGGAGAGAGGAGGTGGCAGGCCGCCTGCAGCCGCAGAGAGGTAAAGAGGGAATATGCGGTCTGCGCGCTCAGGCGCGCAGGCGACTCGCGTGTGTCGAAAATAACGGATTTCAGGACGTCTGGAAACGATCCCAGACGTCTGTTCAGACGTCTGTATGTGATCCCAGACGTTTGGACCGACGTCTGGGCCTCCTCCCAGACGTCTTAAAAGACGTCTGGGGCACGCATTCGTTACAATATCTATATATATATACGTATATAGATACGTATATACGTATATATACGAATATACGTATATATATATATATAGGTATATCTATATATATGTATATATATATACGTATATATATACATATATACATATACATATATACGTATATATATACATATTTACGTATATATATATATATATACATATCTATATATATATATATGTATGTATATATATTTACATATATTATATATAGGTATATATATATATATAAGTGTGTATTTAGGGGTGTACAAGTGATAATGTGTGTGTACGAGAGTGTGTGTGTGTGTGTATGTGTGAGGTGAGTGTCTGTGAGAGAGAGAGAGAGAGAGAGAGATCCTTCAGCTGAAGTGAAGGAGCGGGCGTTAAGTCGTCTGCACGCAGCGGCCATCGTCTGGTGCCACATGGGCACACGCAGGCTCGTAGGCGCGCACGTCGGAGGGAGCGGGCGTGGGGGAGAGACCGCAACGCACCACGCTGCGTGAAGAGGCAGGTGCGGCAGACGCAGGTGCTGGGAGCGGGCGAAGACGTGGGCGCTTGCAGACGGGTGCGAGAGCGGAGAGAGACGCGGACGCAGGCGTTGGAGCGGGCGCGTTCAGACGCCAGGATGGGTGCGCGGAGAGACACTAGCGTGGGCTGGGGCCAATAGCGACGTTCCGGGTTACCGTATAAGTGAGAAACTTACCAGTCACCGCACTGTAGCCACAGTGTTCCGCTAACTAGTGTGAACAATGGCTACAGTGCCGGTCGGCTCGTGCGACCACCTGCTCCCAGTTCCGTGTGTGCGGGCGGTGTGGAGCAGTTGGCACGCATGCTGAAGAGGCTGTGCCGGCTGCTGGCTTGCGTGGAGAGGCTTCGCGATAGGGTGCGCGGAGAGGGGCGGAAAGAAGCGGGAGGCGAGGGTGGCCTGCAGGCGCATGCTAGAAGGCTGCGCTGCTGCTGCCGCCTTGCTGCTGCTGCCACGGAGCTTGAGCTTCAAAGCTTGAAGCTCCTGTGGCAATGGTGGAAATGGCTAAACGATGAAACAGAGAAAGAACCACCATGCCCACCAGCTCTTTGATAAGCTGGGCGGTGGTGGGACTCACAGTGGTGGTTGTGCACCACTGTGAGTTGCTCCTGCCCGCAGCGTGGCTCCTCAGAGGAGGAGAGGCTGCGTATGGAGGGAGAGGGGAGGAGACGGCCAGGAAGGAGGGAAGCTGCTGTGTTGGGTGGACTAGGCTCCTCTTGCAAAGAAGGTAGTCATGCCTTTTTAAAGAGGAAGAAGGCATGCACAGCCATGCCCTGGCTGTGCATGCAGCTGTGCATGGCTAGCAGGGAATGGCTGTGCAGGGCAAGCTAAGTAGGACATGGCACAAAGAAGAGCTGCCATGCCTTGCAGCCGCGGAGAAGAATTCAAAGTCAAATAAAATTAAAAATAAAGATGGTGAATTTACGAAGCAGCACTAGAGGAAAACATTAATTTCAAGGCCATTTATTTCACTCTCCTCCCCTCTCAAATAAATGCATGCATGCATTTATTTTTACAAATGCAACAATGGATACCTAATATGCACTGGTAATGCTAGGAAATAGCACAAGATGGCACAATTGTTGGTGTATTTTTGCTGTGCAATCATACCCCCATGCCTATCTCTTGCTAGTCCCTCGCAAAACATTTTTTTTTTGTATTGTATTTAGAAATGATCTTAAGCTGAAGATTTTCTTCTGAGGCAACATTGGTGTGTTTATTATTGGATATTGTGAGAACCAATTGTAGAGAAGACTACCAGTACTTTAAGTCTCACATGGCATAGATCATCTCTCAACTAACCTAGACTTTTGATATTTAAATCTTAAGTACGATTTCCAGGACCTAGGAGGTTTTTGCCATACTCGAGAGCTCAAGAGATTATGGCTTGTGCTTAGTGAGGGATCAAGACTAACCAGATGAACATTAAGACTCAAGCCCAGGGTTTCATGAATTTTTAAGTGCAGGTTGGTCCCAGTTTCAGCTCGTGTCTTCGTATTGACCATTAAAAAGATGACGGAAAACTCAACTCCCATTTTATAACATTTGTGGCTAAAAGAAAATAGGGTATTTGTAACTTGCCCTGAAGAATTTTTGTAGGGAGAGGACTTTACAGACATTTGCGAGATATATTGACTTATTTGCTTTTTTTTTTTTTTGAAACACGTGTTAGTATATCTCTTACAACATTATTTGGAGGAGCACACTTTTCTTTTTTTGGTGGGAGAGTTCCTTTTTGGTGGAAAGAGTCTTTCCTAAATACAAGACTAAAGCCCGGGATAAAAAGTCTACCTGCGCGCACAGGTAAGGACTCCACCTTCCCTAATGAACACTAGGGTTGGATCTTATGTTCACCTGGTCTTTCTTGATATGTGTAGTGTGAACCAAGATTACTCAGGCTCTCAAGTAGAAGCAAACCAACGAATCCTGTACTGGTGTCTCAGGTACAAGAATACATCCATAGTTAGGAGAGATTCCAATCTATTTTGTCAATGCTTAAGTGAATTAAGCCGAGCCTGAGCGAATCAAGCTTCTGTGGCCTGGAAAGTCTTCAAAACAATGGTTGAATATCCATCAACACTTATTGTATTTTTTTTTCAGCCTTCAGATCATTACTAAACACCCTTATATATATATATATATATATATATATATATATATATATATATATATATATATATATATATATATATATATATATATATATATATATATGGAAACTGCATGATACCATAAAATACCTAGATCCTATGGATGCCTATCCACCCCCCCATGCCAAACGATGCTATGTCCTCATATGCATGCAGGGAAGGGTAGAGGAAGGACGAAAGATCAGGTAACGAGAGCTGAGGTGCAGGGTATACAGCAGGGTGGTAGGGTGGGTGGATGGTGGGCTGTGAAGTGAAAAGTGAAGTGATCGTGACAATGAAGTGAAAAGTGATGGTGGATGGTGAGTGTTGTTGGGGTGCCTCCCAACGAGTGCTGAATTTAACGTCCCCAGCTGGACGCAGGATGAGGCACAAAATTAGTTACCCTCTAGCAGGGCAACAGTTTCTCCAACAGGGGCAGGTTCATGAGTAAGATAGGGTTTCAAACGCTACCCATTGACCGTAAATTTATGCCCAGATTTGGGATCTTCAATCTCAACGGCCCCGTTGGGAAATGGTCTCAAGACCAGGAAAGGACCAGTCCATTTGGACTTCAGTTTCCCAGGAAAGAATTTGAGCCGGGCATTATAGAGCCAAACTTGCTGAGATGGCTCAAATTCTTTCCGCCGAATACGGCTGTCGTGAAAAGCCTTAGTGCGTTGTTTGAAAGTTAAGGTAAAATCATAGGCTTCACGACGGAGCTCTTCCAGCTCCTGGAGTTGGAGTTTCCTTTCTCAACCACACAGGTTTGGGTCGAGGTTACATTGGCAAATCGCCCAATAAGCGCAGTGCTCCAACTCTACAGGCAAATGACAAGGCTTCCCGTAAACGATTCTATAAGGAGACATACCAAGGGGAGCCTTGAAGGAGGTCCGATATGCCCAAAGTGCGTCAATCAGCTTGTCGGGCCAATCCTTACAGTCAGGCTGAACCGTTTTCTAGAGAATTTGTTTGATTTGCGGGTTCGACACTTCTGCCTGGCCATTCGTCTGAGGATGATACGGGGATGCGATGCGATGGTGGACTCCGTATTTCCTCAAAAGTGCCCGAAAAGAAGCATGGGTAAAGTGGCTTCCTCCATCCGAGATAATGGCTCGAGGGATCCCAAATCGTGCAAAGATGTGATCTTTGACAAATCAAGTGGATATAACATGGTCAGCACGACGTGTGGGAACAGCCTCAATCCATTTCGAAACATAATCAACAGCCACGAGGATAAATTTGAAGCCGTTGGAAGGAGGAAAGGGACCCATGAAATCAATTCCCCAAATGTCGAAGATTTCCGCAGCTAGGATGGGTTGCAAGGGCATCATATCACGTATTGACATTGACCCTAACGATAGGCACCTAGTGCAATGCTTGGCATAATTGTGTGCATCCTGGTGAAGGGAGGGCCAAAAGAAACCGCACTACAACACCTTGGCTGCAGTTTTCCTCCCAGAGAAATGGCCTCCGCAGGCCTGATCATGGCAGAAGGATAGCACACTGGGGAATTCGCTGTCAGGAACATAGCGACGGATGATTTGATCAGCACCTATCCAGAAAAGAAGTGGATTATCCCAGAAATAATACTTTGCTTCTGCCATGAGACGCTCGTGCTGGTTTTTAGGCCAGCCACGTGGAAGGGATCCAGAAGCAAGGTAATTAGCAATGTCGTCATACCACGGTCCACTTGCCACATTAATTGCCAATAGGTGCTCATCAGGAAAAATCTCATTAATCGGCAGAGTAAGACCAATATGGTCAGGGTCCAGTCTGGAAAGATGATCAGCCACAACATTCTGGGCTCCGGCCTTATCGCGGATCTCAATGTCAAATTCTTGGAGCAGAAGGATCCAATGAATCAGTCTAGGCTTGGCATCCTTCTTATGCATGAGATGGCGAATGGTCTCGTGATCAGTGAAAACAACAACATGTGAGCCTAGAAGGTAAGAGCGAAATTTCTCCAGCCCAAAGACAACCGCCAGTAGTTCTTTTTCAGTGGTAGTATAATTACGCTAGGCCTCATCCAACATCTTACTGGCGTAGTACACCACGAAGGGGTGTCTATCGCGTCTTTGTCCCAGGATGGCTCCGACTGCAAGGTCGGAAGCGTCACACATGAGTTCAAAGTCGAGGGACCAATCAGGTTGCTGGAGAACAGGGGCCTTGGTGACAGCATTACACAGCTGCGTGAATGCTCGTATGCAATTGAGGCCCATATCGAAGGGTACGTCGGTCGATAGGAGATGAGTTAAAGGTCGAGAAATCTTGGAGAAATCTTTGATGAATCTCCTATAGAAACCGATGTGTCTTAGGAAGGAGCGGATTTGTTTGACAAAGCCAAGCACAGGTAAATCAACAATTACATCAAGTTTAGCTCTGTCAACCTCGATACCCCTATCAGATATGATATGTCCGAGAACAATTCCCTCGTGTACCATAAAATGACTTTTTTCCTAAGAAAGCACGAGGTTTACATCAATACATCTCCTAAGGATACGGGTCAGGTTGGCAAGACAGTCATCGAAAGATGGTCCAAAGATCGAAAAGTCATCCATGAAGACCTTGAGAAAGTCACCCACCATGTCATGGAATATCGCCAGCATACATCTCTGGAAAGTTGCTGGCGCATTGCAAAGTCCAAACGGCATCCTTCTAAATGCAAAGGTGCCGAAGGGGTAGGTAAAAGTGGTTTTCTCTTAGTCCTGGGTGTCAATTGCCACCTGGTTATAACCTGAGAATCCATCCAGGAAACAGAAAATTTTATTTCCCGCTAACTGCTCTAGGATTTGGTCAATGAAAGGTAGCGGAAAGTGATCTTTCTTAGTTGCAACATTGAGTTTCCTATAATCTACGCACACTCTCCAAGATGTAGGAGTGCGTGTAGGGATGGATTCGCCCCTGTCATTGACACGAATGGTGAGTCCCGCCTTTTTGGGCACAACGTGAATTGGACTCACCTAGGGGCTATCGCTGATCGGGTAGATTATACCCGCATCCAGCCACTTAATAATTTCCTTCTTAACGACCTCCCGCATGTTAGGGTTGAGACGTCGCTGCATCTCGTGGGAAGGTCGAGCCTCCTCCTTCATATATATACGGTGAGTGCAGTAGGAGGGGCTAATGCCAAATAAGTCTGATAAAGACCATCCAATGGCTACCTTGTGTTCCATAAGGACCTCAGTTAGTTTGCACTCTTGCTCCCTTATCAATTTTGAACTAATGATTACGGGGAGCATTTCATTTCGTCCCAGGAAAACATACTTGAGTGTACTGGGCAGCTCTTTTAGTTCGGGAGTGGATGGTGAAAGGTCTGGCATTTCTTGGGACGGGAGTATCCCAGGCGGATCGGAGAACAAGTCAGGAGGAAGAAGTTGGCCCTCAGATTGGCCAAGAAGAGGGGCTTCTTGGATAGATGGATCCAAAAAGGAATAGCCCCAGTGAGTAGTATGTGGGCTCAAGGTCCCAGTGTGGAGTTGCAAATCCACATGATTTGGCAAGAAAGAAGGGGAAATCCGGTCTTCAAGAGTGTGGATCGGCGGTGAGTAGCCCGGATATGACTCAGACCATGAGGTATGGGAAGTGGAGAAAACCTCTTCAGAAGTCTGGTCAGGAGAAGGTACGGGAATAGGGAGGGATGGGGGAACATCACAATATGTGTTGATCAGGTAGTAATCAGTGTTTACAGGTAATTCGCAGCAGTCTGAATAGGTCTCAATTAGTCCGATACACGCGCTAACGGCCATGTCCTCGTCAGACGTATCATCCTCGATGCAATCTCAGTCAAAGTTCTTGGCTGCCTTGAAGATGTTAAGCTTGAGTTTTTCAGATCCAACGGCAATCTCAATACAACCGGACTCGCAGTCGATATGGGCGCGGGCTGTGGCCAAGAAAGGTCGACCAAGGATGATCGGACAATCAGAAAGTGAGCTAGGAACTTCCATATCTAAAACAAGAAAGTCAACAGGAAAATAGAGACTGTCGACCCTAACCACCACGTCTTCCACCACACCCATTGGAATTTTGACAGAACGACTTGCCAACTGTAACGTGACAGGGGTGGGTTTCAGATTTCCTAAGGAAAATTTTTTGAGCATGATGGTTGGTGTAAAATTGATGGAAGATCCTAGATCAAGCATGGCACGGTTAAAATTGCAGCCTTGGATGCTACAGGAAATAAGCGGTGTGCTCGGATCTTTCTACTTCGGTGGTAAATTTGACAGTATAGCACAACTCGCATGAGGCGAGAGAACCACCGGATTCTTAGTTTTCTTTGACTGTCGCCTGGGTGTTGTGTAGTCTTTGAAAAATCGGGCGACAGTAGGTATGTGGTCGATAGCCTCGAGCAGGGGTACCTTGATTTCAACATCCCTGAATAAATTACACAGGTTATCAAAAGCTTGTGTATCCTTCTTCTTGCCTTTTGGCTCCCTCAGTAGAGCCTTAGGGAATGGGACTGATTCTGGCACCAATTTGGGTGTATCGTCCTCTCACAAATGCGGTGCGCATCCCGAATGAGAGGGCGATGAAGAAGTTGGGCCAGGATCAGGTCGAGGTAGATCAATGGTCTGCTTATCGCTCCTCGTAGTGATCGCATTGGATGATGCGGGTCCAATGGGATCATAAGGTGGAGGAGGGTACGCAATAGGGACATAAGAGTGAGGTGCTGCAGCGGGATTAGCCTGAAATCTCGGTGGAATGCTCGGAGCCTGCAGAATTTGATGTACCTGCCCCTGAGAAGGTCGTACCTGTGGTTGAGGACCATGGGGTAAGAAATTTCATGGGTTGGGAATAGGTTGGGCAGGAAGACTGCCTTGAGATCGAGTCGCCATGCGTAGTTAATTAATCTCAGCATTCTGCTGCGCCAATTGGTGCTAAAGAGAGGTCATGTTCTCTTCATGGCGCTTTGACATTTCCGTCATCATTCGCATCAATTTATCAAGAGGACTTGATGCGTGTTCTATTTGCGGTATGCAAGGACCCGATGGCGGATTCGCCATAGGATTAGACTGGGCCCTTGGGATGAAGGGTGCGGACGGTCGCACTGGTCCACCAGCGGGGTTTTGGCACTGCGGGTTGTTGGACCATGCGAAGTTCGGATAATTTCGCCACCCTGGGTTATAAGTGGCAGAGAACAGGTTGTTCCCCAGGGCGTAAGCATCTTCTATGCCAGAAGACGAGTCCGCATGTAAATATGCTTCCGAGCACACGGAGGCTTGGTCCTCCGTGTAGAAATACTGGCTCGCAGAAGCCAGATCCACATGACTTACCGAATCGCTCGGCGCGACACTCAGTAAGGAAGGTCTTACGGGGTTTCTCGAGATAAGCCTAGTGTTGGAAGAATTGGGATTGTGATGAAGTGGTGAAGTGGGGGTGTTTGCCATAGAACGGGTGGGGTTGGCCAGAAGGTCGTCCAGCTTCCTGTGCACGATGGAGACTTCATCCAATTTGCACGATGGAGACTTCATCCAATTTCTGTGCGATAAGGCTGAGATCTGTGGATGAATGGGAGGGTCCCGTGTCAACTTCGTGGACATTACGGAGCAGGCTGGTATGATTAAAGGTGACAATGGAGGCATTGTTCATTGTGTTTTTACTCATATTTTCAAATAATTCGAATGCTCCATTCTCATCTTTATTAATGAAATTCCCTCCGCAGGAAGCGTCTGCAATATGCTTCAAAGTCTCATTTATCCCATAGAAGAAAATCTGGGCTATATGCCACTTAGGCAGACCATGGTGAGGACACTTCCTGAGGAGGTCATTATACCTCTCCCATGCCTCATGAAACTGTTTGCTATTTTGTTTCGTAAATGAAGTGATAGCACGGCGAAGCGCATTGGTTCGCTCGATTGGGAAGAACTTCTTGAGAAACACTATTCGCATCTCTTCCCAAGAGTGGATGGTTCTCCCAAGGGTGCGTAACCACTGCGACGCTTTATCCCGCAATGAAAACAGGAACATTTTCATGATGACTATAGGTAACCCGATATTTCTTGGTTTAACAGTTTCAGCCAATCGGGTTAGGTCTTCCAAGTAGAGAAAAGGATCTTCATTTGCAAGACCATGGAAGTGAAAATTTATCAGGCCAATTATATTAGGTTTTAGTTCAAAGTCGTCCCCGCCCATGGGGACCCGAATTTGTCCTATGGTCTCTGTAGCAGCGGGATTTTGATAGGAGCTAAGAGACCTAGGCTCCTCCCGTTCGGGAGGGTTCTACATTTCCTCCAATGTTTCCCTAATGGCCTCAATTTGTTCATTATACATTTCCATTTCGGCTTGGATGCGGGTTATGGGATCCAAGGCTCCACCACCTGGTGGGTTTTGAGGGCGGTTTCCTCCCTTGGGATTTGGGGGTGGGCATGCAGCCATGTTTGTGGAGGAGGAGGATGATTCGGCTTCTTTTCTAAAATTATCAGGCAATCCACACAGTTCAGGGTTTTGTGACCTCCCAAACATGCACTACCGCAGGAAGAATTAGGGGGATACGAAGGGAAAAGAGATGAGAGAAATGATGCCGCAAAGGTACACTTGATGACAAATCAATACAATCAAATTCCTAACCTCTACAGTGTGCCCTTAGACTTAAAGATCTAAGTTACCTACTATCATGACCTACGGAACCGAATGCGAGCACCGCGGAACCACCGGGCCAGATTGAAAGGCCGTTTGCTCCAGTCTTAGACACCCGATAACACACGGGAACCCTCACCAGCACGTAGGCACTACACGCAGGTAGTTAGACCTCCAATCTTTAATAAGGGTCAAGTTACTGCCAGTTTTAGTTAGAGGCTTAGGATCAAGTTCTTCTGGAATGTGAAGGGCATTTTTTACGGGTAATACCCAAGTGATTGATTTTACAAAGTGTGTAAACCAATCATGCAATGGGGAAATCTCCTTGAATTGAGGTTTTAATTGGTGAATGGTTTTTAGAATTCAGCCTTAAGTAGTATGGATTTTAGGATTTCTCTGAATTACCAATTCAACGATCTCCGGGTTTTGAGAGAATACAAGTTTTCTTCTAAGCCCAAAAAACCCTTCTTCAATGTCAATTGGTTAATGCATGCTAAAATGCAATGGGCTTCCCTAGATGGAGATTTCTATGTGTGGATGCACGAATCAATTTTAGATTAGTGTGAAAGGGAGCCAAAACACTTCAATTCAAGTGCTCCCAATCACCAGAATGATTTCCACACACAAGGCTCAACCAAAAGATAAAGAAAATCAAATTGTTGGGGTTAAAGTATTCAGGATCGAATCTTAGGCACGTGAAAGGTTGTGGTGGGGTTGGAATTAACTCAATTCCAAGTCTCCTCACCAAAAAGGTGATCCCAAATTGCAGATAAATGAGGCAAAGAGGGGTAGCAATCAATCTTTTTATTTGCCTCAAAGAATACTTCACACGGCGAAAGATTCAAGAATCAAGATTCTTGGATCTTCGCTATGCGAAGTTTTACAGGAAATCCCAGGGCGGTGGGAGTGAAGACAAACAATCAAACAAGTGATTTTTAATCCACTTTCCCCAAGAGATCCCAAGAAGTTTTTCTAGTTTTTTTTTTTATTAAGGTGACAAGTTGGCCTAAGTTGCTACGAAAGGAAGACCTACTTGTTCAGCAACGTGTGTGAAGTTCCAGTGCGGTGTCGACGACTTCACACTCGCGTTCCCGCCTTGGATCTGCCAACATCTCCAACTTCGTCTGCCTATCTTCTCCTTGCAACAGGTTCACCTGCACAGCAACAAACAAAAACACCCGTGAAGAGAAGGGTGTGAGAAGAGAAAAATTAAAGGAATGGAGTAGAAACTTACTTGAATGCGCACTTCCCCGGCAACGGCGCCATGAAAAGAGGGGTGTTCAGGCTCGGATAGGCTGTGTTAATATGGTGATTTTATCGTTGAAATGCTTATAGTGGTTAACCTAAATCGAGCCTAATCATCTTTTCACAAAATTTTTTTACTTGGCATACTTGATTTTATCTTTGGTCACTTTTAGGCCCAGGGTCGAACTCAGGGAAGTGGGATTAGAAGTGAATGAGTTTCTATGCCTTTCCTACAATGAATCTCTTCCGTTCGCTTATTATGTTTTTGGTGTTTTTCTATTTAAGATTTTTTTTCTGATAATTTTTGTCCTTGAGGTACACCCTCAAAATAAGGTTCTTGGCTTGGAGCCAAATTAGGGTTCAAAACTGGTCTTGCTATTCGCAAGACTGAGTACCTGCAAGTCAAAGATTATCATTTCTCTTTTGTATATTTTTTTATCTTTTAATGGCAGGAGAAAGAAATGGAAATAAGATAAATATGGTATATATATATATATGTTTATATTATATATGTATAAAGGGGTAGGGGTGGAGGTGGAGATGGCGTGTAGCACGGTGTCGAGTCGGTCGTCATCTAAGAAGACGCAACCAACAGGACGAAGTGCCACATGGAGTGTAAGGTGGATTGGTGGAAGATGAGTGCGAACACGCTTTCTGTACGCATGTATCGGGGAATATCAGCAACTAGTGCAGATATTCTCGCGATACAACTTATGGTAGGTGATATGAAAATATATATATATCTGTAAATATATATCTATATGTAAATATATATATGGTTATAAATATATAGGTATATATGTAGTTATATGTGTATATATATATATATGTATATATATATAGATATGTAAATATATGTATAGATAGATATATGTATATATATATATAGTAATATATTTATATAGATATATGTAGATAGATGTGTGTATATATATATATATATACACGTATATATAGTTATAGATATATATGTATGTATGTATGTATATTTGTATATATATATGTGTGTATAAGTATATGTGTATATATATATATGTGTGTGTGTGTGTGTGTGTGTATCTATACTTATACTTAGTTATATAATTAATAATATATATATAGATATATGTATATATATATATATATATGTATGTATGTATGTATGTATACTTATATATAATTGTATAGGTACTAATATATATATATATATGTGTATATATATATTATATATAGGTATATATATATATAAGTGTGTATTTAGGGGTGTACAAGTGATAATGTGTGTGTACGAGAGTGTGTGTATGTGTGAGGTGAGTGTCTGTGAGAGAGAGAGAGAGAGAGAGATCGTTTCTACTGGAGTGAAGGAGTGGGCGTTAAGTCGTCTGCACGCAGCGGCCGTCGTCTGGTAACACACGTGCACGCGCAAGCGCATAGGCGCGTACGTAGGAGGGAGCGGGCGTGGGGGAGAGACCGCAGCGCACCGCGCTATGCGAAAAGGCGAGTGCGGGCAGACGCAGGCGCTGGGAGCGGGCGAAGATGCGGGAGCGTGCAGACGGGTGCAGGAGCGGAGAGAGACGCGGACGCAGGCGCTAGAGCGGGCACGTTCAGACGCGAGGATGGGCGCGCGGAGAGATGTGAGCGCGGGCTGGGGCCGGTAGCGGCATGCCGGGTGACCGGATAAGTGAGAAACTTACCTGTCACCGCACTGTAGCCACAGTGTTCCACTAACTAGCGTGAACAGTGGCTACAGTGCCGGTCGGCTTGCGCGACCGCCTGCTGGCTTGATAGGTTCCGTGTGTGCAGGCGGTGTGGAGCAGCTAGCGCGTGCGTTGAAGAGGCTGCACCGGCTGCTGGCTTGCACAGAGAGGCTTCACGATAGGGCGCACGAAGAGGGGCGCGAAGAAGCGGGAGGCGAGGGCGGCCTGTAGGCGCGTGCTGGAGGGCTGCGCTGCTGCTGCCACCTTGCTGCTGCTACCGCGGAGCTTGAGCTTCAAAGCTTGAAGCTCCTGTGGCAGTGGAGAAAATGGCTAAATGATGAAACAGAGGAAGAACCACCACGCCCACCGGCTCTTTGATGAGCTGGGCGGTGGTGGGACTCACAGTGGTGGTTGTGCACCACTGTGAGTTGCTCCTGCCCACAGCATGGCTCCTCAGAGGAGGAGAGGCTGCGTATGGAGGGAGAGGGGAGGAGACGACCTAGAAGGAGGGAAGCTACTGTGTTGGGTGGACCAGGCTCCTCTTGCAAAGAAGGTAGCCGTGCCTTTTTAAAGAGGAAGAAGGCATGCACAGCCATGCCCTGGCTGTGCATGGTTGTGCTTGCGGCTGTGCATGGCTGGCAGGGAGTGGCTGTGCAGGGCAAGCTGAGTAGGACATGGCGCGAAGAAGAGCTGCCATGCCTTGCAGCTGCGGAGAAGAATTCAAAGTCAAATAAAATTAAAAATAAAGATGGTGAATTTGCGAAGCAGCACTAGAGGAAAACATTAATTTCAAGGCCATTTATTTCACTCTCCTCCCCTCTCAAATAAATGCATGCATGCGTTTATTTTTACAAATGCAACAATGGATACCTAATATGCACTGGTAATGCTAGGAAATAGCACAAGATGGCACAATTGTTGGTGTATTTTTGCTGTGCAATCACTGACCACATGAAGTTGGGATGATTACGCCATCTAGGGTTGTAGGTGTTTAAGAATTGATCATTCTAAATGACGTTGTGGTCCTCGCAGGTCTAAGGAACCTCAGGAAAATCAGAATATGAGGGTTCAGAGTTCCCTTAACCAGAGTAGGTGGATCTAGAGTTTCCTCCATAGCCAGAATCAGACGAGGGTGGATAGGGGTCCATTCCCTGAGAAGGTCGGTGATAGATGTTGTGCACAGTCTCCCTTCCAGAGGGTGGTTGTGTGAACAGGTTTTACGAAGAGGTGGCTCACTGCAAATGTTGAGTTAGCTCATTCACCTTCTTCTCAATGATAGAGACCTTGTCCAGATGACTGGCCATCAGTTCCAAGTCGACGGAAGAGGATAGGCCCTGTGTCTCATGTGCTCCCTTTGGATTTGTCAATGCATGGGCATTCGTCCAATCGAACATGCCCATGGATTCATTATTGATGGAGTTCTTGCACATATTCTTGAGAATCTCCCACACGGTGTCTTCATGTTGACCCATGATGTTTCCTCTGCAAGTCGCATTGACGAATAATCTAATATCCTCACGGAGTCCCTAGTAAAAAGATTGGACTTGTTCCTATTTAGGAACTCCATGATGGGGGCACTTTCGCATGAGATCCAAAAAATGATCCCATGCTTCGTGAAGTGGTTCTCCTGCTTGTTGTGTGAAATGTGTGATCTGGTGCCATAAAGCATTTGTCCGACTGACAGGGAAGAACTTTCTCAGAAACTTGGATTAAAGTTCTACCTAGGTATTGATTGGACCCGTTTGGGTTTGGTACCAGTGAGCAACTTTATCCATGAGAGAGAAGGAGAACATTTTCATGAGTAGAATATCCCGATTTTGAGCTTCTGACCCAAAGGTCTGGGCCAGATGCTTGAGTTTTTTGATATGCTGGAAAGGGTCTTCAGAATTATGACCATGGAATTTGGGAATGGCATGAATCATGTTGGGCTTGAGTTCAGTGTCAGGACCTCCAGCGGAGATTTGTACTCGAGGTTCGATTGCCACCGCAGCGGGATTGTAGTGATCTCGCATCATTGGACCTGTGGTGGGTTCACAAAGGCTTGGAATAGATCATTGAGGAGCTGAAGTTGATTTTCAAGATTATTTTCTTCTGCGGGTTGTGCCATGATGATGGATGAAGGAGAATCAGGTTCAGATGAATCAGAAGAGATATCAATAGGATTGGGTTGTTGCACAAACAAGGAGGTCGAGGCTTGGCCTCGACGTGAATGAGTGACTAAAGGAGGCCTCAAGGATGGTCTTAGAGACCTCCTCCCGAACATGCACCGATGGAGTAGATGAGATGTAGAATGTGATGGACCCAATTAAGACATCCAAAAAATTTTGGATGACTATAGAGGTTTGGGGCGGATGATACCCCTTAGTCAGAAAGCCGTCCACCTGAGATTTACCTGGGCAGCCAGAGAGGGAGAGTCCCGCAAAGACCCCTACACAGTAGAGAACCCCCATGGGTTATAGGGTTTCCCCCACCCGACCTCTCTTGTCACTGATGTTCCAGGTAGACTAAAATGGGGACTTGACCTCTTAAGTTTACTAGTTTTAATTAAGAGCAAGGGTGCTTAGAATTTTACTTGAACTTTAAGATGTGTTGAGTGCAAAAGTGACCTAATTTGAAGATTGGTTGACGTAAACAAGGTGGGTGAACTTCACCTGTATAGTCCTTGAAAATTTAGGTCCCTCTTTTAGTGTTCCAATGACTTTAAGAGCTTGATTTTAGGGTTTTGCTTGAATAAATCAGTTCAATCAAGGTCTAGGCACACATTGTTTGGGAAGATGATTTCTTGATTAAGCAAGGTTGTAACAACCCGATTCCCAAGTCCCTACGAGACACGAGAACCGAACCGACTCGACTAATCCCAAGACCTAGTCGTCCAACGAGGAAGTAACCAAAAGAGCAGTAAAATAAACCACATTCAACATGAATATAACTAACAGTAAGGAAATACAGCAGTAAGGGAAGAAACCACTACAGTATATACCACCACAACAGTAGAACAACATTCATAACATAATATGAACTGCAGGTAAAGAAAAGTACAGCGGAAACAAGAACTACTCACTATAACGGAACAAAAAGAGGTACAAGAGAACAGTGGTAACTCTACTGGACCCTACTCAACCCAGTGTCCTCTGCAGCCGCTGACCCTGGCTGCTCAACACCTGGTCCTGAAAGGTAACGAGTGTAACACGACAGCAAAATGCTGAGTAGAGTGGCAGCTAAACTAAAGAAACAGTAAAGTGTACAGTAGCTGTTTTAAATTTTCTTTCTTCCTTTATTTACGTCTTTCTATTGTTTCACAATTTATCTATTTCTCAGATCCTTCACTTGATCTCAAATGTTCCTCGTGGGAACGATCTTGATTGCAGTCTTTTTCGAACAGTAGAAGTAGCACGTGGTGCTCTCCTGGCCTGGAGAGTCCCCCGTGGTGATCCTACTCTCAGTCAACCACCCCAAGGTCACTGACAGACGTAACGGTGACTACGACACGCGCGGTAAACGCACGGGTAGCTAACCCGCACTGGCACGCGATCAGTCGTTTCCGTTAACGGGTACGCCCAAAGCACAGCACGGAACCAGTACAGGGCAGAGCCCTCTCAGTAACAGGGGTCCAACCCCTCCACAGTAACCAAACAGGGGCCTTGCCCCTCCACAGTCCACGCACCCTCGCCTGACTACCCTGGTTTGCCCCAGTGGGCCTAACAAGTCGGTGTGGGAGGCTAGCAGAACCCCGGGGCCCGTGGGGTAGCTAGTACCTCCCTACACTAGTAGCTCTCCTCGGTACTACGTACACGAGGGCCAGCAAGTCGATACAGAGTGGCCAGTCCTAACCCTGGGTCCCTGGGGCGACTAGCTCCGCTCTGCACTAAACAGGGGGATAGTCGCTCTCCTTGGTACTCCGTACTCAAGGGCCAGCTCACTTCCCCAATTCTATTCCATTCACTTTCCAGGAGTTCTACTCCTAATTCCCCGTAGGGTTCCAGCTCTTTTAACTCAGAACATCCAGGTTTCACTTTCCAGTTTCACGTTCTTACAATCCATATTCTCAATCACGTTTATTTATTCATAACAGGCAGCTGTTAATTCAATTCACAGGCAGCTAGTATTTCCTTTCCACATTTTCCAAGACTGCAGTATTCATACATTCCACTAGTTTTCCCATCCTAGGATTCATGCCATATCCTAGGATCTATCATACAATCTAGTTTTCCAGCCCTAGGATTCATGCAACACCCTAGGAATCTACCATTCAATCTATTTCTCATTCCTAGGATTCATGCAATGTCCTAGGTTCTATTTATGGTTTCATAATTTAACAGATTATACTTAAAGCCACTCTACCAGGTACAACGGGAGTAATAGGGTCGTGGTCAGGAATCCTGCGTGCCTCCGCGACCCCCGAGACTGCAACGGAACGGGGTCCTATCACAAGGATCAAACACAAGGAACTTCTCAAAATAGTATACAGCTACTGTAGACTGGTAGAGGATGTAATTTCAAAAAGAAAGCAACTCGAAACGCGGAAAACGGGGCCCGAACGGGCCCGAAACGGGTCGAAAACGACGAAACAGTGTAAAATCAGACTTCTGGAACTTCTTCCAAACATCTTAAAAAGTGGATTAGGGAATTATCTCGCTCTGCGTGGGCTCTCAGACGTCCAGAAGCCTGCAGGGGCGTCTGGCCTAGTTCCCAGACGTCCGATGGTCACCCAGGACGTCTGGAAGTCGTTCCCGCCGTCTGGCACTGGAGCCAGACGTCTGATTCGCGTTGGATGGCTAATCACCGAACCTGCGCGTACCCATCTCTCTCTCTCAGTACGGTCAGTCGAAGAAAAGGAAGAAGACAGAAATAACTCACCTTTCAGACGTCGTGCCAGTCGTCTGGCTATCAGCCCAGACGTCTGATTCTGGAAAAGTTTCCAGAACCAGGGCGCCACTCGCCCTCCGATCGCGACGCCCGGCTGCGCCGCGAGTGCTCTGCCTGCTACTCGAGCCGCAGCAGTCCTCCCGCGTCACTCCGCGCCCGCTGCGCCCCTCACCGGCCGGCCCTAGCAGCCCCGGCGAGCTCGCCCTCACGGCCGAGTGCTTCCTCCCCCGCGCAGCACCTCCTCCCGCACCCGTCGCGGCTGTCGCCGCCGCTGCTGCACCCTCGCGCACGTTCTCGCGCACTGGCTGGAAGGAGAAGAGGAAGGAGACGGAGGTGACGGGAGTGAGGGAGAGGCGTGGCCCTTTTAAGGCTGCGCAAGGAGGAGAGAGAGAGAGCAGACAGCGCTGCGCCTGCGGTCGCAGGAGGAGAGAGGGAAAAAGAGAGAGGAGGACGGTTGCGGGTCTGCGCACGCCTGCGCGCAGACGCAGTCCTGCGTGCCACCGAAAATAGATCCCAGACGTCTGGCCAGACATCTAGGACACCTCCCAGACGTCTTAAAAAACGTCTTGAGTGCATTCGTAACAAAGGTTGTCTCTAAAAATCCTAAACTGGAATCCTTAATTGGCTCTAATTTGATCCACTTTAATCTGTCCAAAGGTGGTACCTAGGGCTCAAACAAGAATGTGATAGCCCTAGATACCTTAAGCTTTAAGTGGGTGCACAAATCAGGATTTGTTGTCCAAATAAAATGTATCAACTTAGGCAACTTGATGAATTATCTACGAAAAGAATGCAAGTAGCAGTAATTGATTTTTTTATTTTATCCTTTTCAGAATGAGGGGCTTAAGAGAGAGAGTAGTTAGAACTTACCTGCCCCTGGCGAGTTTACTTATGCGACTGATCTTCCTTCAATGTATCTTCTCCTAAAACAGCCACAGTTAAAGAGATATAACAAGTTAGAATCTGAATCAGGAATTGCAATCAAGAGTTCTAAATTGCCCGTTGCTCCCCAGAAACGGCGCCAAAATGTTCTGCGTGCTAAATCAGTGTTTAAGATTGTCGTGTTGTAGTATAGCCAAAATAGTGCTTAAACAAATAAATTTTATTACTCGAAAAAGTTTCGAGGTCAAACACAAGGAGCAATATGGAATTTAAATCTCAAGAATTGCAATTTAAATACCATATAAGCAATATATAATAGGACTTCAAACAATAATGATATAGAAGTGAAAACATATGTCAATGGTGCAAAAAGAATGAGGCAAAATGGTGATTTGAATCACCAAATACCCCTCACAATAATAGCAAATTTCTCAATAGATCAATCAAATAAAGCCTAAATATCAGATGGCTGGATGTGTAATCAGACGGATTAACCGTCTCGAGCTACAGTGTATAGCCCTCTCTTTCTCTTCTTCCCTTCTCTGCTGCGACTACTTTCCCTCTTCTTCTTCTGTTCAGCCTCTTCTTCTTCTATTCAGCCTCTTTTACTTCTTTTGCTGCCTTCTTCATCACACAAGGGAGGGGCTTCTCGAATTAGCTAAGTGCTAGCCAACACTCTCTGTAGCAAAACCCTCCCTACCCCCGCGCAATCTCTCTTTCTCTCTCTAGGTCACGCTCTCCCAAAGCCTTCAACAGTACCAGGTATATGGGTAATCGGACCTAGAGCGAACCCGAGACCAGGGCTGTGGGCGTGGGTCGCAACCGAGGAGTGCTTAGGGTTAGGCAGCTTATCGAGCGCACCAGGTCCGTGGGGTCAGAGTCGCGGACGAGGTGTGTGAGTCGGGCATGCAGGGACCTTACCCCCTGTGCATGCTAAGGCGATAAACCGAAAGCACAAATTCAATTTATGTGTGCTCAGCTCCTTTGCCGCTCTCGATGTGGAACTGAACCGTGCTCCCATCTTCTGTGTGCAGTTGCAGCTAGTGCTCCTTCTAATTGAGGCCTGAGACACAGTCAAAGCGCCCAATTGACCACTTGCACCTCTGCCTAGGTGTATTCCGCTTCACCTGGGGCGTGTTTCTGGTGCTGGAGCTACATAAATGCTGTTGGAGTGTGCGTGAAGGTGCTCCATTAATGGCGGCTGGAGGTTGGACCCTGAAAAAATGAACATGGCCTCATGGCCACATCAAAAGTGCTCAGAAGCTTCGCCAGACGTCAAGGAATGCAACTGTGGTGGTGGCGTCGCATGCGAGTGGTTGTGGAGGTCTGTCGACCTCGTGGATTGTGTGTGAAAGTGAGTGAGTCAGGGGGGGTGATAGAAAGGCCAATCCCCTCAATTACTTGAGGGGTTTTGGTCGGTGAGTCAAGGTGATGGTGAGGAGCATGGAAGCGGCGCGGTTGAGCAAGTGTGGAAGCCGCTAGGGCTCACCGAAGATCTGCCAGTGAGGTGGAAGATGAGGTCGCGGAGGGTGTGTCGGCGATTGAAACGGAGTTGTAGATATCTAGAAATGAAGAGTGGAAGTCGAGGAGTTGTTTAGGAGGGGAGGCAGGTGAAGGGGAGCGGAGTTGGCATCGGTTGAGGTGTGGCCAACGCCAGAGATGAAGCTGCTCTGAGAGATGGACGACGGCGAGGATGAAGGGGGCAGGAGCACTGGCGGGTGCTGCGCGACGCGGAAGAAGGCAAGGAGGAAGAGTCTGCCATTGGTATTGTGGTCAGACGATGAGGGAAGACAGGGAGAATCACCAAAGCTTGAAGAGAAAATCGGCCAGAGGAGGAGAGAGGAATTTGAGGGATTCTCGGGTCAAATTTAAGCTTGGAGGATCTGGTAGGCCTAGGGAGTCTTTATACAGGTGTCAGAGGGTCGATTAGATCTTTGAAGCCAAGCTTTCAAGCTTGGAAGATCGTCGAAGTTGGAAACCCAAATTTCCCATGCGTTTGCATGGGAAATTGGGAAATAATTGAAGCACAAGAATCGGTCTGATTGAAAGAGGATTTCAAGAGGAATCTCTTATTCAATTTTGAGGAGATTTCATCAATCAATCAAAAAGAAATCCTCGATTGATTATTGTCGAAGTTGTAGGAGTAGTTCTGTGCAGTAGGGACCTCTTTGTGAAAACAACGACAAAGTTAGGGACCTATTTGAAAGGGTTTTGAAAGTTAAGGGTAGAATTATAATTAGATAGGACCAATTTGCAAACTAGGTCAAGATAAACTCATCTTGGATCCAAATTTTGATAAAAACCTAATTTAGGCCTAAGGAATATAATGGTGAAGTTGGATTTTGGTTTTGATCATGTTTGACTGGGTAATTTATGTAAAAACCTAAATTAGGGTAAATGTCTGTCTGTGGTTCTGTTTTGGGTCAAAACGGGTTCTAATAGTCAAATTGAAGGTTCTAAACCATAGAGAATATTTTTATATAAATATTATAGGTTTTAGGTGAATTTTATCCTGATCAGAACCTCATTTCATTAAGCGGATCTATTTTTAGGGTTTCAAAAGTCATTTAATTCTCAAAACACATGCAAACACTTTTTCTTATTGTTCTAAGTCACTTGTTATCTTTTTAAGACCAATTGACCTTCATTCAACCCCTAATAAAACCCATGGTTATACTATATTCATGATAAGATGGTAAAATTTCAGTTTTAACCCTAGTTTCTTATTTTTCTTTCATACTGGTTATGCTATGAGTTTTGACTCTCTGGCGGTTATGTAGGAGCATTTATTGACTTAATTGGGTCAAAATGAGCTAGTATGGTGTTCCCATCATACCCCTATGCCTAGCTTTTGCTAATCCCTTAGCAAAATTTCAAGGTATTAATTTTGATTCTAGACCATAAAACCTTGTGATGCTTAAAAACTTTGATGTGTGTTTCCTTTTGTAGATTAGGTTAGAATGCCAATAGTAGGCCTAGAGGTACTCAAGTACCAACCAAGATTTGGACCTGACCAGCTCTAGCCTCAGTTTCTCGCGATGATTTCTAAGGCCCACAGGAAGTAACCTAAGGTTCGTTGAACTCTGTGGTTAAAGCACCCGTGCTTGTAATATGTTTTAGCTTAGGTTCAGTTTGTAGTGTGTTTTTGTTAGAGAGACATAGAGGAATTTTTCTTTATTTTTGGAGAGTTTTCTCTCTCTTTTCTTTTTATTTCTAGCTTCAGATTAGCTTTACAACATGATCTGTATCGAATTCCTAGTTCCCACCATCAATCCTCACAGGGTCCCTGGCAATCGACACTTCGAGATAGCACCACCATGGCAAACCCCAGAACCTTGGCTTTTGAGATTTTGAGATAATCCCACCCATGGCATTCTGTTGCTAAATCGAAACCCTGACAATCGACATTTCGAGATAATGCCGCCCATGGCATCTAAACCAGCACAGGGTGCTTACATGCCCCCAATAGGATATGTAGATATTCTAGGAGACAAGCGCCGAGGAGACGATATGTTATTACGCATATTCAAGGGGAATTTTCCACCTCTCCGCGTTGAGAACTCATCCAAATCAACTTGTGTTGATCAGTCGCTCCTAATCTAGGTAACTTTTTCAGAACAAGTTTAACGCATTTGCGTGATTTTGATACTTAGGTGCACTAAACCAGACTGTGTGTGAATTAGGGTGCTTAGGTTATCGAGTTTCGCAAACCAGAGGTCACTTAACGAGACTGAATAATCCCTAAGCCTTAGATCTAATACTTAAGCTTCGCATTTTCCCCAACCTCTTGAGGATTATCCAAATCTTAGCGAGTACTTGAGTTTTTAATCCTAGGATTATAACCCAAGAGGCCTAAAATCAGCGTTCCTACTAATCTCTTTTTTATTTTATTAGCACCTTTTGCCTTTCATTTTCTTTCTTTTAATATGGTCTAGAACTAAGTCAATTCCTTAATCTTTTACTAATGACTATCTCTTTTTCTTTTCTTTTCAAATTATGCTCTTGTTTGACATTTTTATCTCCTCCCCTTTTTCTTCTCAAATGATATGCAATCAATTCACAATTTCCTCCCTTCTCCCATTTTTATTCTTTTTCAACAATTTTTTAAAATTTTTTTAGCATTTTTGGAATATGTGATTTTTTTTTATGAAACCCTTTCTTATGAAGTGATTTTTACGGTGTTTTGCAATGCGCATGATGTGTGAATGTGTGTATATGTATGTGGGATTGAGAGTCTGCTAGCGATAGGAGAGGAACTGAGGGAGACGAGAGAAGTGGTCAACATTGGTGGTCTGTGGTGTGTGTGTGTATGCTATGAGATATATGCCTGTGAGAGAGTGTGGGTGTCGACCCCTAAAAGTGGAGGTGGGGGGTGGCTTTATAAGTGAGGGATGGGATGAGCGGTGAGCGCATGGTTGTTAAGGATTTTTTTTTAGGTAATTTGTAGGATATGCACTTGGGCTTTTGGGTAATGAATGTAGGTGATAGGTGGATAATAATAGATGGTGACACACACATCGAAATTAATGCATGAAGAATTTTCCTCTCTTTCTTTCTTCCTCTAAATTATTCATGAATGCATGTATCTACAAAATGCATGATTTGTTAGTTAATCCTAACTATGTAATCCTAGAAAATAACATAAGATTGACAAATTGTTGGTGTGAATTGCTGCGCAATCACATCCCCATGCCTATCTTTTATTAGTCCTTAGCAGAACACTTATTCAGTACTCAATATAGAAGTTACATGTTTAGAGATGATCTTTAGCTAAAGATTTTTCTGAAATAATACCAATGTGTTTATCTGTTGGACATTGTGAGAATCAATTGCAAAGAAAACTTCCAGTGCTTAAGACTTACATGACAAAGACCATCTCTCAATTAACAAGGAATCTTGGTATTTAAACCTTAAATATAGCTTACAGGATCTAGAGAGTTTTACCAAGTTTAAGAAGAAAAGAAGTTATGGCTGTGCTTAGTGTAAGTTAGGACTAACCAAATGAGCTTAAGACTCAAATTCAGGGTTTCACTTCTTTTTAAGTCTAGGTTGGTTTCAACTTTAGCTCATGTTTTCGGACTAACTCTAAAAATAGTGAATACTCAAACCCAACTCTTATTGCATATATGGCTCAAAAACATTTGGTGGAAAACATAGGGCATAGGTAGTGTATCCTGAAAAAACCAATTTTTGTGGATTTGTACAAAGGCATTTACAACTGGATTTGGAGAACATACCAACTTATTGAAAAGAATATTTTTTTCTTTTTTTTCTTTTGGCCTATTCTTTTTTTTTTACTTTTCTTTTTCTATTTTTTCTTGATTTTTTTCTAAAAATAGAAATGTCGATATGCCTCCCGTCAACTTTATTTAGTGGAGCACACTTATTTGATGGGTGAGTATTTAATGGGAAGAGTTTCTCCTAGACATAAGACCAAAGATTGAGACAAAGAGTTTACCTACACGCATAGGTAAAGACTCCACCTTCCCTAATAAGTTCTAGGGTTGAGAACTTAAGTTCGCTTGGTTCTTCCTATATTTATGTAGTATGACCAAGGTTACTTAACTCTTAAATAGAGGCAAACATATGGATTCTGTTGACTCAAGTACAAGAATATGTCCTAAGTTAGGAAAGATTTTGGTTCTATCTTGTCAAAGCTCAAGTGTATTAAGCCTAAGCCTGAGCGAATCAAGCTTATGTAGTCAGGAAAGTCTAGAAAGCAAAGATTGAATGTCCATAAACACTTATTTTATTTTTGCTCCATATTTCAAATCATAAATAAACACTTTTGGAAACATTTTTAGAGTTTTTTGAACTTTCAATTTTAATGCATTTTTTGTGTTTTATAATTTTTTTCAAAATTTTTAAATTGTTATATATTTTTCAATAAAGCTATCTATATACACTAAAGATGGATATGTATAATGGAAGGGAGCCCTACATGATACCCAAGGAATAGATCCTATGAATGCCTATCCATCCCCCCATGCCAAATCTTGTTGTGCCCTCATATGCATGCAAGAGGAGGTGTGCAAGAGCGGGTGTAAATGCTCTTGGTATGATAGTGAGTAAGGGTTATAAGGCAGGGTGGATGGATGGGTGGATGGTGGGTGGTGGAAAACATGTGGAATAAGCGAAGTGTGAACTAACGTTCCAAAATCCAGGTTCCGAGTCATTCAAGAATGGTATGGTTCAATTCAAACTCGAAAACCCGGTCGTGGTTCGGTACGGGAGTCAAACTTCATTAAATTGCCAAAAAATGCGTATTTCAAGTCAACCCCTAGTCAACCATTGTCAAAAGGTTGTCATGTATGGTACCGTTGGATTCCTCTCATCGTAAGCTTTCCGACAATGTTTCTTTCACATGAATCCGAGGTGTAGATCTCAAATTATGGTCAAAACAAGTCAAAAAGGACCTACATGTAAGGTAGACCCAACCCTATGGTTATTTTTGGTATTTCACCCCACTAATCCAATCACAACTGAATTTAGGTCTATAAAAAGATCCACTTGGGCATTGGGCTGTCATTAATACATAGAGCCTTCTAAATCCAAGAGAAAAAGACAAAAAAAGGGTTAGATTTTCAGTAAGAAAATCTAATTAAGTTTCATAGTGACCTAATCGTGATGCTAAGAAGTTCAGGCTTCCCACCATAAATTTTGCAAGGGCAGTGGCGGTGCACGTTGAGGACTTGACGCATAGCAGCGGCAAGGCTATGCGGGCGACACTTATCGTGTGGATGGGCGTGGTGTGCACACAAGTTCGCGTTCTTGCGCTTGGCAACAAGGCACAATGCTCCCGATTGTCGACGCATGGTGCATCTAGCAACATCAAGTGCGTGAGTGGAAAAGCGGGCAAGATCCATGCGGACCAATAGCGTGGCGACACGTGGCAAAGCTTGGATCGGCGCGATTTGGGTGGATCGATTGGTCTAGTCTGATTCAGGACCCCTCACACTATTTCGACTGGTTCAAGACTTTTCTGACCTCAAATTTTGACAAATAAGGTACCGTTGGAATCGTATCGACGCATACTACGCGTTGGTATGGTTTATTTTCAATTTTGAGTACTTTTCCTTTAGTGAAAAATCAAAAATGTGATTTGGTGTGTTCGACCCTCTTGTTGGTTCGTTTGAATCAGGTCTTCCCTGATGCATGTGCGAATTTTGAGGTGGGTGTGGAGACTGCCCATAGGTTCTGTACACATGATTTGGAGTCACCGTGACCCTTCGGTGACATTAGGTAGAGTAGTCCACCCTTCCTTCATTTCTGATTAGTTTTTTACCATTGCGGACCCATTCGCATACTTCTTCGCATGTCTCATGCCCGTTGATATGCGTTTCCTCTCCTTGCTAAGTCTGGAACCCGGTAAAGGTTATGATTAATGTCTTGGAAACTTGAATATTAAATGTGGATGTTGTAAATCAAGTTGACTTGGAATGTAAATAATCAAATTGATATAGTTAACTGCTGGATTAAAAGGAGTTAATAATAATTTATTAGACCATCTTCATAAATTAAGTGAATTATGAAGCACTTAGAATATGGAATGTGGTCTCATCATCGCATGTACGAAAGGAATTCTATTTTTTTTAGTAAAATTGAAATCATCGGGATGGTTAAATAATAATTTAATTGGAACCACAATCACAAATTGGAAATTTCCTAGAAATGGATAAGTTAGAGGATAATGTGAATACTTGTTAATTCTGGAATTAATAATGTGAAATTATTAAGGATGATTTGAATGGATGGAAATGAAAGGTATGATTACCTGAAATGGTTACATAATTAGTACGACAAATTTGTCGGGAATTAAAAGAATTGGACAATTAGTTTTAGCCCCGCTACTCGCCGAATTTTGGCTGTAGCTTTGTTCTTTCAGATAGATTTTAGGGGCTGGTTTAGGGATTTACTAGCCTCCCTACGACTCTTTGGTTAGGCTTAGTAGCCAACTAGGGTAACGGGATGCAGGGCTCAAGGTTTGGTTCTTTTTCGGTCGAAGGGTGGGTCATTAGTTGTCTGTGGTTTAGCGTACGTAGAACTTGTACGTGTTCACATTACACAACATAGCCACCACCCCTTTCCGCAATGACCCCATGGTGATAGAGAGTGGTGACTTAATGGGTATAAGCTATCTTCTCGGCCAACAGGGTGGCTTATACTGGTCTTGCACCGTAGGAAGTGATGAGAGCCTCATCATGAGCCATAACTAGCTCATTTTTACCCAATAAAGAAGATAAAAGCTCCTACATAACCTCGAAGAAGGCCTAAATAAAGGAATAAGTGCTCTGAGAAGAAAACATGAATTAAAGGGTAAAACTGCAATTTTACCATTGCAATACATAAACGGGATTTCTCAGAAGCAAAACATAGGTCAGATGGTCTAAATGAGATAAAAAGTGGGTTGAGTCAATCAGAAATGGGTTTATGTGCAATCTAGGAATTAAATGACATTTGGTAACCTTAAAATAGACCCGCTTAAATTAACAAGGTTCCGGTCAGGATAAAAATCAAGTAAACCCTCTAAAAATCATGGAAAAATACTCCTTAGGGTTTATAACACTTAATGTGGCCTTTGGAACCTAGTTTGACCTAGATTAGGGTCCTAGCCATTCAATTAACCTAATTTAGGTTTTTACGTAAAATGTCCAGTCAAACGAGGTCAAACCTAAAATCAAACTTCACCATTGGATTCCTTAGGTCAAAATTAGGTTTATACCAAAATTTGGACCTAGGTGGAGGTCATCTTGACCTACTTTGCAATTTAGTACACCCAAATCACAACTTGGTCCCTATCTTTTGAAAATCATTGCAGAGAGCCCCCTAAGTTCCTCACCACCTTTGCAATCAGGTCCTGCCGCCATTGTTAGGGCAGAACCGATCTCCGGCAAGGTTTAGAGAGGGATTACTCTGTTATTCCTCAGAGATTCCCTCCCAGAAATGGAAGGGAGATTCTCAGAGGAATTCCCTTCCATCTAAAGCCAATCACGATCTCTGGTGTGAACCCAATCTCTTGTGTGAACGCACGAGGGATTTGGGTATCCACCTTCTTTCCTTCTCCGGCGAGCCGGCGGAGGTGATTGCGCGCCCTCCAAGCACTAGAAGGTTCGGCCAACACCTATAAAAGGATCTTCAGACCCGGCCGCAGATCTTTAGCCTTGTTTTGACGGAGATTCCCCCAAGTTTTCCTCCCTTCCATCTCCAGCCAAGAAACCTGCAAGCTCCGGCGACCTCCTCCCCTCCTTCTCGTCGCTCTACTGCCATACCAGCAACAGAGTCAACTTCGCCTCTTCCTCCCGCGTCGCACCGTACCAAGCGCGTATGCCCCTGACTTCGTCCTCATCGCCGCTCCCTCCCTCAGGGTTCTTCTTCTTCGACGACAGCAGCTACGCGTCGTCCACTCCGCTGCCTCCCTCCCTTCCAGAACACTCCAGATACCTTCTCCATCTTTCCCTCTCTCTTTTCCCCCTGTTATTTTATTTAATTGCCCCTCGACATTGCCTGACCACCTCCATCTTCCTCGCCTCCGATCGACCTCCGGTGAGCCGCATCCACCATTCCTCCCCTCCACACGGCTCGCCAATCATCTCATACGCTCCGCCTCACCACAAGGAACAATCTCCGCCCCTCCACTGCCACTCCACACCTCCATAGTAGCCCCCCGAACTCACCCCACACCTCCGGTCGTAGGACGACCTAGGGACGCACGCCTAGGCTGTCCCACGACCTGCAGCACCGTTCACCACCTTCGCCGTGCCACGGCGAAGGTGCCCAGCTGGTCTGATTAGGCCAATAGACCGTGCCTGTGTTTGATAATATTTCAGTCCTGCCGCCATTGACGGTTGAAGCAGCTTCGCAGCAGCTCCAGGTGTCAGGTCTTCCAGGCTTCAGGCGCAGCAGATTCGCGCAAGCAGTGCGAAGCCCTCGGGTCCAGCAAGGAGCGCTGCGAAGCCCGCAGCTTTGGCAATTGCACGAAGAAAGCTCTGCCGGAGCGCGCGAGATTGGGGCAGGCCAGATAGTCCCACATCGGCAAAACACAACGCACAGGTATGCTTTAAATTGAATTTGTGTTATCTGCTATTCGCCTCCGAACGCACAGGGGTGAGGTCCCTCACCTGACCCACTCGCCTCGTCCGTGGTTTCACCTCGCGGATCTGGTGGGATCCGACCCGACCCTGACCTGAGCACTCCTCACGCATCACCCACCTGCCGGTGTGCCTGGTCCCGGATGCGAGATCCGACCCGACTATTTGTGGCTCTGGGAGAGCGTCCTTGAGTGAATTGCAGAGAGAGTGAGAGACGCGCAGGTAGAGGGGAAGGGTTAGGTTTTGCTTCCCTGTTGTGCAGGCAGGCCGGGCGGTGAAGAGAGGAGACTTAGCCGCAAGGAGAAGAAGGAAGAAGAAGCAGAAGAAGAGAAGACAAGGAAGAAAGAAGGACTGCAGACAAAAAGAAAGAAGACAGAAGAGAAACAAAGGCAGGAAGAAGAAGCCTTCACAGGAAAGAGAAGAGAAGAGAAAGAAGCTCAAGGAAGAAAAAAAGACCTGTGGATTAGAAGAAAAGAAGAAGAAGAGCCAACGAAGAAGGAAGAAGAAGAAGAAGGAAGAAGAGAGAAAGAAGACTACTTTTAAGACGTCAGATAAAGAAATTAGACGTCTAATTCTGCTTTCTTTTAGAAATTCTTTTTATAACTCTCTTTGAATCAATTGTTTTCATTTAAAAGTTGTATTCTTTGGTTTTAAAAGTACTGAGATTGCTCCCTGTGTTCGACCTCGGATACTCTAGTTTTTCGAGTAATAAAATTCTCTATATTTGTTTGAACATTTTGTCGACTATATTACAACGTGTTATCTTTTAAAATCCGATCACAAAAACGTACAAACAGGAAGTTACACTAAATCATCTCGTGCCCTGAGACGCTGATTAACAAATTATGGACTATAAGAATTTGGGCTTCCAATATATGAAACAAAACTGAATAATGGGATGCCTAAGAAATGGATTAATTAAAGCTATAGTACACATTTTCTCTTATTCTTGGTTATTGTTGCACTCTGTTGTTGTTGTTTCTACTCTACACAGTTTTTACTGACATATTTTTGGGTTCCGTACTCAGGTATACTTGGCAATTCACAATGTGATTTCCGTTGTACATCTCCTTGGGCTTATATGCTTGTAAATCTTCTACTTAATATTCAATTTATGTTCATTTAATTTATGCAATATGAATTGTTTGTTGGCTATGTTTATATTTTATGATTATGTATTGGGTGACTGCAATCTTGTGGGCGAGTTGTGCTAGTTGTTAGCACACGGCGACCTGGGTTTCGTCGCTTGGTGGGACTCGAGTCATCACAATATGCACTAACAATGGATATTTATAATGGTAGCCCTACATGATACCCAAGGAATATGCAAGATCCAATGAATGCCTATCCATCCCCCCATGACAAATCTTGCTATGCCCTTATATGCATGCAAGAAGGGTGTAACAGGATTAAAGGTTGTTGGTATAATAGTAAGGGTTATAAGGCAGGGTGGATGGGTGGGTGGATGGTGGGTGGTGGAAAACATGTGGAATATGCGAAGTGTGAAGTGAAGTGTAGTGAACTAAAATGGAGTGAAATGGAATGTGGAGTGAAGTGGTGAAACTCGGAGAATGGAGTGCGAAAAATGAGAGATGAGAGAATATGGCGAAAGGCCAAAGGGTGTTGAGGTGATTTCCAACAAGCATTGAATTTAACGCCTCCAGCTAGACTCAGAGTAAAGCAAAAATCAGTTACCCTCCAGCAGGGCAACTGTCTCACTAACGGGGGTAAATTCATAAGTGAGATAAAGTTTCAACTGTAGATCCCTACGAGAAGGGGGTGAGATTTGCGTGATAAAAGAAAAGTGTGGAAATATAAAATCAATCTCACAAAAAGACAATCACACAATTGCACAAGAGATTTTTAGGTGGAAACCCAAATCGGAAGAAAACCATCACCTAACCCTCTCGAGTTAGGATTTCCCAATCGACCGAGTCGATCAAATCCACTAACATACTACTTAAAATGAGGGTAGTACAACCTCTATACAACCACACTACTTTATATGAGGGTAGTCTACCCCAAGCCCCTTCTCTTCACAAGAAGGTTCTTATCTCACGATGGAGATAGGAATTCCCAATGCGAATGCCTAACTAATTTACAAAGATAAATTATAAAGCATCCCTATAGAGCCACAAAGTATGAATCCTAAACTTAGCTACCATAGGTAAAGATTACTTCCCTTTGCTGGAAGTGCGTCGGCTTGACACGAATGTGTGAACCATGCGTAGGCGCTATGTCACTCTTGTAATCATAGAGTGAGAGCGGGTGCACAGCAAAGATGATGCTCTCTTGATGTAGCGCTAAAGCCTGTGAGAGCTAGTACTTCTTCTACTTCTCTTGGACACAAAAGATGTAGAAAATGTGTTGCTTGGTGTGTGTTTGCAAGGCTAAGGTACCCCTCTATTTATAGAGGACCTAGGAAGGCTTTGGAAGGCCTTGGAAGGCTTAGGTAGTCGTTGGGGTTCATCCCAAGGCAAGGCAAGCCGCAATCAGAATCATTAATAATTCTGACAGGGTCATCAGATGTCTCGTAAAAGGGTCAGACGTCTGGAAGTCACTCTTAAGACGTCTGGGAACTAAGTTAGACGTCTAATTCTATATGAGTTCCCTTACTCACTTGGTTCAGACCTAAACATGGTTCTAGTGTAAAACTATCAGACGACATACCGGATGTCTGACACTAGGTTTGGATGTCTGGAAACCTAATTAAGTGTAGGAATGGATTCCCAAGAGCCTAAACGGCTATAATCCTCAAGACAAGTGATTTCGGCTCAATCGAGGCTCAACGGTCACATATCAAATATCTGGGGTCCTCTACAGATGTCTAATAGAAGCCTAAAGGTTATTTTCCTCAACATTTACTTGTTAGCCAATGTTCCACTAATTGGACGTCTGGCACAACCATCAAACATCTTCTAAGACGTTTGGACTAAGGTCTGGATGTCTGATTTCAACAGATAGAACCTACTAAGTCCAGCCTAAGTTATTGGACATTTGAGCCAACAATCAGATGTCTTAAAGGTCAAGATCAGACGTTTGATTTCCAGATTGGACATCTGATCAGGCTATCTGATGCCTATCTTGGATTTCTAAGTTCTCTATGAAAAGCCTAAGTATCCTAGAGTTGTGTAAGTGTACCTAGGACTACTGTTTAGATCCTTTGAGGTTCTTTAACATATATCTAGACACAAAGAATAAAGAGCAAAAGAATTACAAAAGCATACATGAAAAGAGTATCTATCCTATTCTTCTCTTCACGCTTTCACTCCTCACGAAGCTCCTTCTTCTCCATCAAGCTCCTCCAATCGGCCATGGATGCGAGGTCGAACTCCGTCTCTATACTTGTCTCCATTTGCAATTTGACCTGAAAACTAGGAGTCAAAAGCAAATTTTAAATAACAAATGTTTTGTTATCATCAAAATAAAAGACCATGGTGCTCTAGCACCAACAATCTCTCCCTTTTTTATGATGACAAAATCATAAATAATAATACATAAAATTCTCCCCCTTTTTAACATTATCAAAAAGGTTTTTATCAATTTTAATTCTCCTAAACTCCCCTTTGAAACATGCTCTTCTAGTTTTGGGTTAAATTTCTTTTAACAAAAATAATGTTCTCCCCCTTTTGTAATAACAAGATAGCTATATATTTTTCTCCCCCTTTCTAAAGGAAATATAGCTAAGTAAATAAGTCTCCCCCTTAATGATTGACAAAAAGCTCATTTATTTTAATAATCTCCCCCTATCTACATGCTATAGATAAAAGATAGGGTTAAGAGGTTTTACCTCACCTACCATAGCCAATAGAATGGCCCAAATGGTGGTAGATGCCAAACTGGATGGGGTTCCCATCCGAAGCTTGGAGGTCTAGGCATTGGTGCCAATCTCCAATCTGGCGGTCGACGTGTGATGGCTTGGTCGGTTGTTCATCATCTCATTGGTCTTCTCATCCTCCTCCTTAGTCTACTCATTGGTCCTCAAAATTCGAGTTGACCGTTCTTGAGCTTGTAGGTCCAATCTTTTATATTGTAACTTCCTTGAAAACCTACAAAACAAGTTTCAAGTTGATCTTTCGGTATCCAAGTTAGCTTGGATCCGATTTTTTTAGTTGGTCTCCTTGAAGGAGATCCTTTCTCAACCTTAGGACTAGACAAATTTTCTATCTTATTGATCAAATTATTTGATTTTTCCTTAAGACATGCAAGTTCATCTTCAATAGCATGCATCTTGGATTTTAAGCTAGAAATTTCAATTTTTAAACTTGTGTTTTCCTCAATCAATTTACTGTTGAACGTCGGAAGACTACGCTATCGGAGTTGGTTTTGAAAACTTGTCATTGTAGTTGGAGTAGCGAAGAACTCGGGTTCAAAAAATAAAATTTATATCGAAAAAGAAATCCTGGGTCAAACTCAAAGAGGCTACGTCGATCAAAATTCGTAATTATATTTTTTTTGTGTTTTTGTTTCAAGAGTGGAATAATAAAAATGAAATGGAATAAATATAGACAATAAGAGAGAGAGAGAGAAAACATTCACTTGATGTTACAAAATGTTTGTACAACTAAGAAAGCGAGAAAAGATTACACTAGAAAGCGAGAAATTATTACACTAGAAAGTAGGAAAATTCTACTCTTGAAAACAGGAAAAAGGAATGGGAGAGAGAAGTTATCCTCCTCGACGATCGCTTGGAGGATGAGTCGGACGAGACAATGCCTGGAAAATGAGGAACGAAGCGGGAAGAAGGAGGTCGAAGCAGGAGGAACGGGAATGAGGTAGCACGTCATCGTCGTCGCGGGATCCGCTTCCAGAATGGGGGCGAAAAATTGATTTTAGCTCTTGAGGAGCATCCCAGGTGTGGGACAAGCTTCTCTTGAGCTTTGGAGAGGGAGAGAAAAGAAGGGATGAGAAATTCATATGGAGGGGGTCTCCTTTTATAGTTGCAAGGAGTGGGGGCATTTTGGACAATTTAATTTCAAAAACATTAATATGGGACCTTTAGTGATGGACTTAAATGTCACTAAAGGTCTATCGTGGGTGACGTGTGCGCGCGCTACGCGCGCCCGCTCTTCTTCTTCGCCCAAAATGCATGCGCACGTACGTGCGCTCACAGTCGTTCGATCAAGTGATCGGATGAATGAGAGCAGCTATGCCTGCGCCACACACCCGTATGCAATCACGCGTAAGCGTCGCGCATCTGATCGTGCGTGGGCACTATCGCTCGCTCCTCGCTACCCGATCTTCATCGCACGGCTCTAATCGCGCGTCCGCTCCATGCCCGCTCTTCGATTTGAAGTGCAGCGCAGCTCGAACGGGCACCCTTCGCTCGCGAAGGGGCGCTCGACCGCTGCGCTACGTCTCCTCTTTAGGCAAGTGGGCGCTTTTGTGCGCGTGGCTTCACGGCCGTTGGATGAGCATCCAATGGTCGAGGTCAAGCGAGCAGGTGAAGAAGGAAGGCTGCGGCTGATGCTGGGTGACTATGATGGCGCCACGTAGTGCCATCTAGGCCATCCATCTTCTGAGTGATGTAGATGGTGCCACGAGTGTTGGATTGGACCGATTTTCGCGCCGTTAGGATACGATTGTCGATCCAAACCCATTCGTGCAGTTGGATTTGTCATCTGAGGTGCAGATTAACACCATCTTGGCCCTTGCTCTTTAAGGTTCCTCGGTCTCTATCTAGTGCTACGGATGTCCAATTAGGATGATCTTGGAGTCGTTGAACTCCAATCGTTTCCCTGATTAGATCCGTATGGTTGGATCTTTGATCCGAGGCCCTGATAAAAATTTGCCCTATCCTTGACCATAAAAAGGAGACAATTACTATACAATTTATACAACTTGATCTAAATGCATGATTATGCATGTTATGCACTATTTATAATGTATGATGCTAATGTGACACTAAGAACATGCATTAATAGACATTTTAGGTTAATCAAATGTATGCACATCACACCCCCATGCCTATCTTTTGCTAGTCCCTAACAAAAACTACATGCTATTTATACAAGAATTAGGTTGGATTACTTGGGCATAAGTTATTTTCAACATTAAGAAAACTTTTTTACTCAGGATCTGAACTTTCAATTACACAACAGTACCCGAGTATCTGCCAAAATGTAGACCGCCTCAAGCCCTCGCCTTATTCAAAGAAAAATATCTTTTTCTCTTTTTCTTCTTTTCTAATTTTTTTTGGATTTTTGAGTTTAGGGTTAAAAAGTGGCTTTCTACGGCCACTCAACCAACCCAAGATTTGATGAGAACCCTAAGTTCTAAGCATCTTATTATGAATGTGATAGGCTCGTTGATCGGCAATTAGAATGGACTTCGGGTTTCTACGCCTCTAGGTGACCTTAAAAAGAGAGTTCTACCTAAAGGTGTATCTTTACGACCGATAGCTTTCTCCCTACTTTTATTTTTATGGGGTCAACACAAGAGTGAATCCAGTGTATATCTCCCCGACTTATTCTACTTCTCCGCTTCTTCCTAAGTGTTTTAGGAATTTTTAGTGCATTTCTTGAGTTGGGTTCTGGACAACCAGTCGATGAGCTGTTACCACTGACAACTTGCCAGCCATACTCGTGCGGCGAAGTGTGGCTTATTTCTTTTATTTTCTTTCTTTTCTCCTTTTTCTTTTTCTTTTTATTTTCTTTTTGACTCTTTTTCTTTTTAAAGTAGGTGGCTTCCCTGGTCTAGGATTTACCTAAAGGCAGTAAGAGAATGGTCCAGTGACTGAGCTCTGGAAAACCTACCTATGGGTTGTTACCCACGATAACTTGTCAGCCATATCACCCTAGAAGGTTCATTAGCTACCCAATTTCCGTTAAAACCGCCGAACAACAAGTCAATGATAAGATAGTGTGTAGATGCTTAGACTTAAAGTTCCCTCAAATCAGAAGGCGAGTTGATAAGTCATGTACTTACCACCCAAACTTATTTAATCAAATTACAATATAATTCAAGATGGCGATGACTCGAAAAACAAATCCACATTTTAGTGGATACTCGGGCTGATTAAGCCCAAATACCTGAAGGGTCGTAGTGTTCAAATCATACAGTTTTATTTTTATTTCCTAAGATTAAAAATTTTATAAAACCCAAGTTGTCTTTCCTAATTCCAAAGTTTATATATATATATATAAAGAAACTAAAACGAATCTACAGAGCTAACGAAGTAATTCAAAGATAAATATCCACCCCCCCATGCCTATCTAATGCAATGTCCTCATTATATTAAAAAGACATGAAACAGAGTGGAGTAGAGTAGAAAGCACTTGAATTGCATGAATAACGGGTCCACTCTGAGATAAACAGAAACTGTATACATGTTGAATTTAGTGCCTTCAACTAGGCACACTATACAAAGAAGAGAAATAAAGAATTCAGAAGTGCAGGTCAGAGTCAGAATAAAAAGATGCAACCTAAGACCTGCCAGCAGATGTCCACAGATGTGGGCTAGATTGTGATGCAAACCCATACCCCATGGTCAAAAATATTTAAGGTTCTGGATAAAAATTACCCAAAACCTAAAATCAGTATGCAAGCAGGGTCGGGCTTGTAATTTATGAGGATGCAACCCAAGACCAAAAAGTTGGGTTACAGAGAAATCAAGCTCTAAAAGATAATCAATAAATGTGTGCTTGGGTTGGTCATCCTCAGAACAAATGTCGTAAGGGTCCTGGTTTGATGATTTCAGCTTAATTGGAATCCTTAGACTCGGTCTTCTACTTCCTCCAGAGTTTGCTTCCCAAATCGAAATCTCCTAGCTTCTATCCTCCTCATTCAGAATGTCAAATTCTAGGACCTCCTGCATATTAATCACCCCATCTGAAATTTCCAAGTCTAAAAAATGTGGCTAAATCATAATTGACTTGGGTCTAATTATCTCAAAAATAGAATCGTCAGTAAGCTCAATGGCGTATAATTGACAATCGAGGCATTGGATTGAATCTTTCAAAAAATGTGATACTGGATCCGTCATGTGAGCCCCAATAAGATCAGTTTCCTCAGTTATTGGGCTATCAAATGATTTAACCAATTCTGCAGGCCCAATCATCTCACAGAAATCATGTTCTGTAAACTCACGTGAGACTTTGCAAATTGAATCTTCACCCTCAAAATCAAAGAAATCAAAATCCGTATTAATGTACACCCCAAAATCATCCATCACTTTCTGATCCATGGAGACATATGTTTCCTCGTACCCCGGCTCAGGGATCTCAGGTGAAGAAATCGGATCATCCTTAATTGGTTACTCTAATTCAATCTGGTCAACCTCGTAGTACATGTTCCCCCCAACAGGTGACTGAGCAGGTTTTGACATTGGCTCTCCTAAAGTGGGTTCATCCTAGGAATCATCCTATGATTGAGCTAAAGCAACCACAAATCTCATTCTCAATTTTGCTAACTTCCCAAGTAAAAACTCACCCACGTTCTTATCCTTAACATCCTGGAGCCAATCCAAGAAATATTTGTTCAGATCATCAATCATTTCAATCAGGGGCTCCAATTCTTCATTGCAAGGTATTGGCTGAGCTTCTAAAGATTGTATAGTATTCCTCAAGTTAGCGAAAACTTTATCTTGAACCTGGTTAACTTGAACCAAATGACTTGGTTCAGGTTTGGGTGGGTTTGGGATCAATGCAGAGGAGTTAACGAATTGAGATTTGAGATACCCTTCCTGATAATAGGTCATTTCAGATTGCTCAAAAGATGGTGATGACCTAAAGGCAGTGTATTCAAAGGATGAGTAAGGATCAGTGTATCCTTCTTGATTGTAGATCGTAGTAAGTTGTCTATGAAAGGGCAGTGATCTATAATCAATGTGGCTCGAAGAAGGATAGAAATCATAATTATGGTGTTCAAGGTTTGACCCCGAACACGGAGGTCTGGAACTGTATCCCCAATCTGAATTATCCCAATTAAGAGATGGTTGATTACAGTACAAGTCGGGATAATCGTCATGTTGAGGATAAGTCATAACAGGAGGGAAGGAGCAGGACTTCATATGAAATGTGGAAGGATTCATGATAGACGGGAGGAAGAAAGGCACCTTGCAATACAAACAATCAAACCTATCTTTAAGTGGGCTAGCCTAAAGACCTACAGACTCCCAGAACCCGTCTTGAGATAAATAAACAATTTGATCTACTTTTGTCTGTTCAATCCAACCAGTTAGAGGGAGGGACTGGGGAGAAGGTTCTTCCTTCGGCTTGCACCTCCGGTTCCTAGTGTACCCCCCAGCCGCGATTGTTTGATTATGCTCCCCTAGCTAGACATCAGATTGACCGGTAGAATTAGACTAATAAAAAATAATCTCTTTCTGGGCTCCGAAGAGCGAGTCGAATCCTTAAGGCCAACGTCTACTCTGTTTTATTTGGTGTTAGGTTTGAATGTGCTTTGGAATGTGATGGGCCCTTCATCTAGGTTGTGCCCTTAATGATTGATTGATGTGTGTGTACGTTCACAACCAGTGGTTTTCAAGTAAGATTATTTTTTATGCGTAGGTTTTAATGTTCAAATCTTGCTTAAGTAGCTTTTAAGGTTTAGAATTAGGTAGATTTCAATCAAGTTTGAGGCAAACCAGGTTTTCAAACACGAGTGAAGATTGCTTTCCTTTAAAAATAAAAAATAAAGTGGAGTGCCTGGTATGAACCTAGATTGAAAATCCTAAGAGGAAGCTACTTGGTGAGTTGATTTTAGGTTGAGTGGTGTGGTCCAAACAACTCAAACAATTGGCCACAATTGCACCACTGGGTTAGGCACACAGAAATGATTAACCTAGAATGATTTCTACTCTTTTATGTGTTGATTTGTGTGTACCAGTTCCACAGATCATAATCCGGTTGAGTAGAAGAAAATCAATTAGGTTAAGTGCCTTGAATGTGGGTGTATGTTGTGTGTATGTTGAATTACCCCACAAAATTATCTTTTTATTTTTTTTATTTGCAAGGGTGAAATGAGAGTGTGAGTGGAAATCCAAACAACCAAACTAATCATAGGATTTATGCAAACACCTAGGTTAATTGGAATTTGAATTCAATGTGATGAAATGAAATCTATGGAGGGGGAAGAATGGGGAGCACTTACAGTCATCTTCAACTGCACTTTACTCCGATCTACCACTTGACGATTCTTGATAGAAGTATCTACAAAACAATAGACATGAGAGAAAGCAAGTTAGAAGAGAGTAAAGTGCATGAAATACGAAAAGAAGATCGGAAAATCGTTGCCTCCCCAACAACGGTGCCAAAATGTTGAACGTCGAAAGACTATGCTATCAGAGTTGGTTTTGAAAACCTGTCGTTGTAGTTCGAGTAATGAAGAACTCGGGTTCAACAAATAAAATTTATACTGGAAAAGAAATCCTGGGTCAAACTCAGGAAGGCTACGTCGATCAAAATTTGCAATTATATTATTTTGTATTTTTGTTTAAAGAGCGGAATAATCACAATGAAATGGAATAAATATAGACAATAAGAGAGAGAGAGAGAAAACATTCACTTGATGTTGCAAAATGTTTGTACAACTAAGAAAGCGATAAATTATTACACTAGAAAGCAGAAAAATTCTACTATAGAAAGCAGGAAAAAGGAATGGGAGAGAGAAGTTATCCTCCTCGTCGATCGCTTGGAGGATGAGCCGGATGAGACAACACTTGGAAGATGAGGAACGGAGCGGGAAGAAGGAGGTCGAAGTAGGAGGAACGGGAATGAGGCAACACGTCGTCATCTTCGCGAGATCCGCTTTCAGAATGGGGGTGAAAATTTGATTTTAGCTCTTGAGGAGCATCCTAGGTGTGGGACAAGCTTCTCTTGAGCTTTGGAGAGGGGGAGAAGAGAAGGAAGGGATGAGAAATTCGTATGGAGGGGGTCTCTTCTATAGTTGTAAGGAGTGGGGACATTTTGGACATTTTAATTTTAAAAACATTAATATGGGACCTTTAGTGATGAATTTAAACATCACTAAAGGTCCGTCGTGGGCGACGTGTGCGCACGTTGTGCACGCCCGCTCTTCTTCTCCGCCCAAAATGCATGCGCATGTACATGCGCTCACAGCTGTTCGATCAAGAGATTGGACGGATGAGAGCAACTATGCCCATGCCGCGTGCCTGCATGCGATCACGTGTAAGCATCGCTCGTCTGATCGCGCATGGGCGTTATCGCTCGCTCCTTGCTGCCCGATCTTCATTGCATGGCTCTGATCACGCACCCACTCCATGCCTTCTCTTCGATTTGAAGCGCAGCGTGGCTCGAACGCACGCCCTTCGCTCGTGAAGGGGCACTCGACCGCACGCTACGCCTCCTCTTTAGGCAAGCGGGCGCTTTTGTGCGTGGGGCTTCACGGCCGTTGGATGAGCATCCAATGGTCGAGATCAAGCGAGCGGGTGAAGAAGGAAGGATGCGGCCGATGCTGGGCGACTATGATGGCACCACATGGTGCCATCTAGGCCGTCCATCTTCTGAGTGATGTAGATGGTGCCACAGGAGTCGGATTGGACCGATTTTCACACCGTTAGGGTGCGATCGGATTTGTCGTCTGAGGTGTGGATTAACACCATCTTGGCCCTTGCTCTTTAATGTTCCTCGATCTCTATTTGGTGCTACGAATGTCTGATTAGGGCGATCTTGGAGTCGTTGAACTCCAATTGTTGCCCTGATCAAATCGGTACGGTTGGATCTTCGATTCGAGGCCCTGATAAAAAGTTGCCTTGTCCCTAACCATAAAAAGGAGACAATTATTATACAATTTATACAACTTGATCTAAATGCATGATTATGCATGTTATGCACTATTTACAATGTATGATGCTAATGTGACACTAAGAACATGCATTAATAGAAATTTTAGGTTAATTAGATGTATGCACATCTTTTACTATTTTCATTGATTAAGTCTTTATTTTCTAATAACAAATTATTATCTTTAGGACTAGCTTCTGGATCCTTGAGTTTTATTTCTAACATTTCATTTTCACTTTTAAGAAAACTAAGATTCTTTTTAATGTTTTTATTTTCTACCTTAAGTGATTTACTAATTTCAAACAACTCATCAAAAGCATCTTGAAGTTCAGAATTTATCTCATTGTCGGAGTCGCTTTCGCTATCGCCTACCATGGCCATGAAATCCATGCAAATAATTTCTTCCTCGAAATTTTCCTTTTCTTCCTTCGAGCTCGAGTCATCCCAAGTTGCTTGAAACGCCTTCTTCTTGTGTTTTTTCTCCTTCTCCTTCTTCTTCTCTTTCTTGAGAAGAGGGTACTTGAGTTGTAGATGCCCCTTTTCGTTGTAGTGGAGGGCACTTGAGTTCTAGATGCCCCTTTTAGTTGCAGTGGTAGCAGTGTCTCGGGCTTTGCTTTTCCTCTCTTTCTTTTCTTTCTTTGATTCCCTACAAAACTTGGAAAACTTTTTAAGTAAAAACTTAAAGTCTTCGTCATCAAAACTTACCTCACTATCCGATGCGATTCTGAAGGCGAGGGTCTTCTTCGACTTCGACTCCAGTGTATCCTTCTTCTTCTGCTTCAGCTTTGTCTCGTAGATCATCAGATTGCCTAGGAGATCCTCCATGTTGAGCTCCTCCACCTTGTTCACCTCCTCGATGGCGGTAACCTTCTGCTCCCATTCTGGTCTAAGGGAACGGAGTAGCTTTCCTTGAAGCTCCCCCTTAATGAAGGTCTTCCCTAAAGCTTTCAAATCATTTACTATGAAAGTAAACCTAGTGTTCATCTTACTCAAAGTTTCGTTAGTCTTCATAGAAAAGGATTCAAATTCTTGTAAAAGTAAATTAATTTTAGAAGACTTTACCTTAGAGGTACCCTCGTGAGTTACCTCAAGTGTGTGCCAAATTTCGTATGCGGTGGCGTACTACGAGATTCAGTTGAATTCTTCTGGGTTCAATGCGTAATACAATGCGTTCGTTGTTTTTGCATTGAGAGAGAGCTCACAGATTTGTTGTTGCAAGTAGCCTCCGCGGGTTTCTCTGAGATGTCAAACGACATCTCACACCTGGCCCAAATCGTGAAGTCGTTGGTTTGAAGCCACGTCTTCATCCTGAGCTTCCAATAGGGGTAGTTGCTCCAGTCAAAGAACGATAGACGGGTGGTAGACTGCCCCTCGGAAATCCTGATCGCAAACATGCTCCCCTCCATTGATATTCCACGGATATTACTCCTAGAAAGCAGAAACTTGCTCTGATATCAAATGTAGATCCCTACGGGAGGGGGGTGAGATTTGCATGATAAAAGAAAAGTGCGGATATATAAAACCAATCTCACAAAAAGACAATCACACAATTGCACAAGAGATTTTAAGGTGGAAACCCAAATCAGGTGAAAACCACCACCTAACCATCTCGAGTTAGGATTTCTCGATCGACCGAGTCGATCAAATCCATTAACGTACTACTTGAATTGAGGGTAGTACAACCTTTATACAACCACACTACTTTATATGAGGGTAGTGTACCTTAAGCCCCTTCTCTTCACGAGAAGGTTTTTGTCTCACAAAGGAGACAAGAATTCGCAACACGAATACCCAACCAATTTACAAAGATAAACTACAAAGCAACCCTTTAGAGCCACAAAGTATGAATCCTAAACTTAGCTACAATAGGTAAAGATTACTTCCCTTTGCAGGAAGTGTGTCGGCTTGACACAGATGTGTGAACTACGAGTAGGCGCTATGTCATTCTCGTAATCATAGAGTGAGAGCGGGTGCATAGCGAAGATGATGCTCGCTTAATGTAGAACTGAAGCTTGTGTGATCTAGTACTTCTTCTACTTCTCTTGGACACAAAAGATGTAGAAAATCTGTTTCTTGGTGTGTGCTTGAAAGGCTAGGGTACTTCTCTATTTATAGAGGACCTACGAAGGCTTTAGAAAGCATTGGAAGGCTTAGGTAGCCGTTGGGGTTCATCCCAAGGCAAGGCAAGTCGCAATCAGAATAATTAATGATTTTGACAGGGTCATCAGACGTCTGGTAAAAAGATCAGACGTCTGGAAGTCACTCTTAAGACATTTGGGAACTAAGTCAGACATCTAATTCTAGACGAGTTCCCTTACTGACTTAGTTCAGACCTAAACATGGTTCTAGTGTAAAACTATCAGACGACATACAGGACGTTTGACACTAGGTCTGGACATCTGGAAACCTAATTAAGTGTAGGAATGGATTCCCAAGAGCCTAAACATCTATAATCCTCAAGACAAGTGATTTCGGCTCAATCGAGGCTCAACGGTTACATATCAGACGTCTAGGGTCCTCTACAAACGTCTGATAGAAGGCTAAAGATAATTTTCCTCAACATTTACTTGTTAGCCAACATTCCACTAATTAGATGTCTGGCACAACCATCAGACATCTTCTAAGACGTCTGGACTAAGGTCTAGATGTCTGATTTCAACAGACAGAACCTACTAGTCTAGTCTAAGTTATTGGATGTCTGAGTCAACAGTCAGACATCTTAAAAGTCAAGATCAGACGTCTTATTTCCAGATTGGATGTCTAGTCAGGCTGTCTGATGCATATCTTGGATTTCTAAGTTCTCTATAAAAAGCCTTAGTATCCTAGGATTGTGCAAGTGTACCTAGGACTATTGTTTAGATCCTTTGAGGCTCTTTAACATATATCTAGACACAAAGAATAAAGAGCAAAAGAATACATAAAAAGAGTATCTATCCTATTCTTCTCTTCACGCTTTCGCTCCTCGCAAACCTCCTTCGTCAAGCTCCTCCAATCGACCATGGATGCGAGCTCGAACTTCGTCTCTACACTTGTCTCCATTTGCAATTTGACCTGAAAACTTGGACTCAAAAGCAAATGTTAAATAACAAGAGTTTTATTATCATTAAAATAAACGATCGTGGTGCTCTAGCACTAACATCAACCGCTACCCATTTACCATAAATTTATTCCCATTTTTGGGATCTTCGATTTCAACGACACCGTTAGAAAATGGTCGTAAGACAAGGAATGGCCCCATCCATTTGAACTTCAGTTTACTTGGAAAGAATTTTAGCTGGCCATCATAAATTCTAACTTGTTGTGGTGGCTCAAACTCCTTCCACCGAATGCGACTATCATGAAAGGCCTTAGTACGTTATTTAAAGGTCAAAGTGAGGTCATGGGCCTCATGTCTCAATTCTTATAATTCTTGAAGTTGGAGTTTCTTTTCTTGACCACACAGGTTGTTACGAACGCGTGCCCCAGACGTCTTTTAAGACGTCTGGGAAGTGGCCCAGACGTCGGACCAGACGTCTGGGATCACATCCAGACGTCTGACCAGACGTCTAGGATCGTTTCCAGATGTCTGGAAATCAGTTATTTTCGACACGCGCGGGTCGTCAACGCGCCTGAGCCCGCAGACCGCATATTCGCTTATTCTTCTCTCTGCGGCTGCAGACGCCGCTGCCGTGCTCTCTCTCTCTCTCCTCCTCGCTCTTCCTTAAAAAGACCACGCCTCCCCTCTCTTCCGTCGCCTCCACCCCTTTCCTCTTCTTCTTCCAGTGAGCGAGCGCGAGAGCGGGTGCGGGGTTGCTGCGGTGGCGAAGGCTGCAGTGAGTGCGAAGGGGGTGCTACGTGCGAGAGCGGCGCTCAGCCGTGAGGGCGAGCTCGCCAGGGCCGGCCAGTGGGAAGCGCAGTGGGTGCGGAACGACGCGGGAGGCCTGCTGCGGCTCGAGCAGCAGGCGCACGAGGTGCGACGAGGCGCGACGTCGCGAGCGGAGGGCGAGTCGCGCGCTGGTTCTGGAAAAATTTCCAGAATCAGACGTCTGCGCTGATAGCCAGACGGTTGGGTAGACGTCTGGAATACTGTCCAGACGTCTGAAAGGTGAGTTTTCCGTCTTCTTCTTCCTTCCTGTCGACTGACCGTATTGAGGGAGAGAGATGGGTGTGCGCAGGCTCGGTGATTCGCCATCCAACGTGGATCAGACGTCTGGCTGTAGTACCAGATGGCGGGAGCGACCTCTAGACGTCCGGGGTGACCATCGGACGTTTGGGAACTAGGACAGACGTCCCCGCAGGCTTCTGGACGTCTGAGAAATCACGCAGAACAAGGTAATTCTCTGATCCACTTTTTAAGACATCTGGAAGAAGTTCCAGACATCTGATTTTGCACAGTGTCATCATTTTCGACCCATTTAGGGCCCGTTCGGGTTCCGTTTTCCGTGATTCGAGTTGCGTTCTTTTCGGAATTAATTCCTCTACCCGTCTACAGTAGCTATACACTGTTTTGAGACACTCCTTGTGTTTGATCCTTGTGATAGGACCCCATTCCGATGCAGTCTCGGGGGTCGCGGAGGCACGCGGGATTCCCGATCACACCCCCATTACTCCCGTTGTACCTGGTAGAGTGGCTTTAAGTTATTAATAAAATCTGTTAAATTATGGAACCATAAATAGAACCTAGGACATTGCATGAATCCTAGGAATGAGAAATAGATGGAATGATAGCTCCTAGGTGTTGCATGAATCCTAGGGCTGAAAAACTAGATTGTATGATAGATCCTAGGATATGGCATGAATCCTAGGATGGGAAAACTAGTGGAATGTATAATACTGCAGTCTTGGAAAATGGAAAGAGATATAAAGCTGCCTGTAATTTGAATTAACAGCTGCCTGTTGTGAATAAATAACGTGGTTGAGAACATGGATTGTAAGAATGTGAAACTGGAAAGTGAAACCTGGATGTTTGAGTAAAAAGGATGGAACCCTATGGGGAAGTAGGAGTAGAACTCCTGGAAAGTGAATGGAATAGTATTGGGGAAGTGAGCTGGCCCTTGAGTACGGAGTACCAAGGAGAGTGACTGTCCCCTTGTTTAGTGCAGAGCGGAGCCATCCGCCCCAGGGACCCGGGGTTAGGACTGGCCACTCTGTACCGACTTGCTGGCCCTCGCGTACGTAGTACCGAGGAGAGCTACTAGTGTAGGGAGGTACTAGCTACCCCATGGGCCCCAGGGTTCTGCTAGCCTCCCACACCGACTTGTTAGGCCTGCTGGGGCAAACCAGGGTAGTCAGGTGAGGGTGCGCGGACTGTGGAGGGGCAAGCCCTCGGTTTGGTTACTGTGGAGGGGTTGGACCCCTGTTGCTAAGAGGGCTCTGCCCTGAACTGGTTCCGTGCTGTGCTTTGGGCGCACCCGTTAACGGAAACGACTGACCGCGTGCCAATACGGGTTAGCTACCTGTGCGTTTATCGCGCGTGCCGTAGTCACCGTTACGTCTGTCAGTGACCTTGGGGTGGTTGACTGAGGGTAGGATCACCACAGGGGACTCTCCCGGCCAGGAGAGCACCACGTGCTACTTCTACTTTTTGAAAAAGACTGCAATCAAGATCGTTCCCACGAGGAACATTCGAGATCAAGAAAAAGATCTGAGGAATAAATGAAATAGTGAGACAATTGAAAGATGTGAATAAAGAAAGTAATCGAACATAACAGCTACTGTACACTCTACTGTTGTCTTTAGTTTAGTTGCCACTCTACTCAGTATTTTGCTGACGTGTTACACTCGTTACCTTTTTCAGGACTAGGTGTTGAGCAGCCAGGGTCAGCGGCTGCAGAGGACGCTGGGCCTAGTAGGGTCCAGTAGAGTTACCACTGTCTCTTGTACCTATTTTTGTTACGTTGTAGTGAGTAGTTCTTGTTTCCGCTGTACTTTCTTTACCTGCAGTTCAAATTATATTATGAATGTTGTTCTACTGTTGTGGTGGTACATACTATGGTAGTTTCTTTCCTTACTGCTGTACTTTCTTACTGTTAGTTATATTCATGTTGAATGTGGTTTATTTTATTGCTCTTTTGGTTACTTCCTCGTTGGACGACTAGGTCTTGGGATTAGTTGAGTCGGTCTGGTTCTCGTGTCTTGTAGGGACTCGGGAACCGAGTCGTTACACAGGTCTGGGTCGAGGTTACATTGGCGAATCGCCCAATAAACACGATGCTCCAACTTAATGGGCAAGTGACAAGGCTTCCCAAAAATAATCCTGTAAGATGACGTACCCAGGGGAGCCTTGAAGGCAGTCCAATATGCCCATAAAGCATCAGTCAGCTTGTCGGATCAATCCTTACGGTCAGGATGAACCATTTTCTGAAGAATTTTCTTGATCTGACAATTCGACACCTTAGCCTAGCCGTTTGTCTAGGGATGATACAGAGAAGCAATATGGTGGTGAACTCCATACTTCCTTAGAAGTGCCTGGAAAGACAAAGGTGTGAAATGGGTTCCTTCATTCGACATGATGGCCTGAGGGATCCCAAAGCACACAAAGATATAATCCTTGACGAATTTAGTGGTGGTGACATGGTCAGCACGGTGCGTGGAAATGACCTCAATCCATTTTGAGACATAATCAACGACAACAAGGATGTACTCAAAGTCGTTGGATAGAGGAAAGGGACCCATAAAATCGATTCCCCATATATCAAATATTTCTGCAACTAGGATCGGTCACAAGGGCATCATGTCACATCATGACATTGACCCTAGCGACTAGCACCTAGTGCAGCGCTTAGCATAATTATGTGCATCCAGATGGAAGGAGGGCCAAAAGAATCCGCACTACAACACCTTAGCTCTTGCATTCCTCCCAAAAAAATGGCCTCCGCAGGCCCGATCATGGTACAAGGATAGCACACTGGGGATCTTGCTATCAAGAACACAGCGACGGATAATCTGGTCGGCACCTAATCTAAAAAGAAGTTGATTATCAGAGAAATAATACTTGGCCTCTGCAATGAGACTCTCACGCTGGTTGTTAGGCCAACCTCGAGGAAGAAAGCCAGAGGCAAGGTAACTGGCGATATCGACATACTAAGGTCCACTTGCCACATTTATTGCTAGAAAGTGCTCATCCAAAACAGACTCCTTGATCGGTAGGGAAAGTCCAATATGGCCGAGGCCAAGTTTAGAGAGATGGTTCGCGACTACATTCTAAGCTCTAGCCTTATCTCATATCTCAAGATCAAATTCTTGTAATAGAAGGATCCAACAAATCAATTGAAATTTAGAATCTTTCTTGTGTAGGAGATGACAGATGGTTGTGTGGTCAATGAAGATGGTAACATGGTAGCCCAGAAGATATGATCTGAATTTCTCCAACCCAAAGACGATCGCCAGTAACTCCTTTTCAGTGGTCGTATAATTACCCTAGGCCTCATCTAGCATCTTGCTAGCGTAGTACACCACGACAGGGTGTCTATCGCGTCTTTGTCCCAAGATGGCTCCAACAACTAATTCAGAAGCATCACACATCAGTTCAAAGTCGAGGGACCAATTAGGCAGATGGAGAGAAGGGGCTTGGGTGACAGCATCATGCAATTGTGTGAATGCCTGAATATAGTCGAGGCCCATGTCGAAGGGTACATCGATCAATAGGAGATGCGTCAAAGGTCTAGAAATCCTAAAGAAATCCTTGATAAATCTCCTATAGAATTTAACATGACCCAAAAGAAGCAGACTTGCCTAACAGAACTAGGTATAGGTAAATCTGCTAGCACATCCACCTTAGCTCTATCCACCTCAATACCTCTTTTGGAGATGATATGTCCCAAAATAATACCCTTGTGCAACATAAGGTGACTTTTCTCCTAAGAAAGCATGAGGTTCACATTAATACATCTTCGAAGGATGTGGGTCAGGTTGGTCAGACAATCATCAAAGGTTGGTCCAAAGATCGAAAAGTCATCCATAAAGACCCCAAGAAAATCACCTACCATATCATGGAATATCACCAGCATGAAACGCTGGAAGGTAGTTGGAGCGATACAGAGTTCAAACAACATTCTTCGGAAGGCGAAGGTGCGTTACAATGTTCTTTTTCATGCCTTTTTGCTCCCGTAGTAGATCCTTAAGAAATGAGACTAATTCTAGCACCAGTTTGGGCCTATCATCTGCATGTAAATGTAGTGCGTAATCTAAATTGGGGGATGACGAAGAAGATGGGCTAGCATCAGATTGAGGCGGATCGACGGTTTGTGTGCTGACCCTAGTAGTAATAGCATTGGTCGTCGCAGGTTTATGGGGATCATAAAGTAGAAGAAGGTTCACAACATGGATGTAGGGTTGTTGTGCTACTGTAGGATTCACCTAAAATCCCAGGGGAATGCACAAAGATTGTAGAATCTGGTGAACTTGCCCCTGAGAAGGTCATACCTGTGGTTACAAGCCATGGGGCACAAAATTTTGCGGGTTTGGGACAGCTTGGACGGGAAGAGTGCCATGAGATCGAGCAGCCATATGTAGCTGGCTAATCTCAACATTCTGCTACGCTAATTGGTGCTAAAGAGATATCATGTTTTCTCCATGGTGCTTAGACATTTCTGTCATCATGTGTGACATCCAAAAATGTTGTAAGATAATTTATGCATTGTTGTAGTGCACTTACGACATCAATTTTAAAAGAAGATGGAAAGGTGAGTCCAAGTGTCAATCTTAGGGATGTGAGAAATCAGATTTTAGAGTTGCTTCTTTTATTGTTAAATGATGATTTTGATTGCTTGTGTGAAAAAGAGAAAAAGAGGAAGAGAGAGTGAGTGAGTGATTCGTGGTAGAGCGAGGATCACTAACAACGCTTTGGAGAAAACACGCATAATTGAAATGATTATAATAATTTAAGATGAGCTAAGTAGAAAACTAACTTGGAACGCATAAAAACAACAAAGAATAAAGCAAATCACTTCTCTAGATTATGGAGCAAATGTACTACAAACACGAGCATGGAAACTAGAGGACTGCTTAAAGAAATGCAAACTACAAGCTAAAGGAAATTAGAACCTAAATGTGAAACAACGAGGGGTGTCGAGGTAGCCACAGCGGTGGAGGAAGCTCCATTGGCAACTCGGCGGCTCCGAGAATGCACTTTGAAGCTCTAGAAAGTGGAGAATTGCTTGTGGTTGAAGATGTTTTGCAATGGGGGTCTTAAGGGCCTTTTATAGATTAAAACGAGCCATCCCAAATGATTTGGCATAATAGGCAACAAATGCACATGCAACATGCACACCGCACGCGTCGCACCTGCGCCTAGTTGCCCCCTCACTTTGCCACCACAAGCACAGCACGCACGCTCATGCACACACAGCTATGGAAGAAGCATGGCTGTTGGATCAGCATCAGACTCTCCAGAATGCATCCTCATCGTGCACTCACAATCATGTGCAACACACGATTCGATTTGGCGTTGACACGTGGCATAATCGTGCCTCTCATCGCGTGCCTAATTGTGCTCATCCAGGCACTCAAGCGACGTGGCCTTCATCGCAGCCACTCACTCCTCGATTGGCGATTGAATTTCACGCTCTCTCACGAGTAGGAGGGGCACGAATCGCAATTCGATCACATGCCTCTCCTTTGCTAAGCGTGGTCGCCACAGCTGCGCTACTTGAAGCAATGAGCAATCTCGACTACCCATCATCGATCGTGCGATTAAAGATAACAGATGGTGTGGTGTCACGTCGAGCATCCGCTAGAGATTGAACGAATGATAACATGCATGCCCACACGATGAGGAGCTGAGTGGCCACTGAGATGATGACACATGGCGTGATGAGGGCTTGAGCTCATTGTGGGAGCTACAAAGGTCGAATTTGGGCAATTTTCGTACTGTTGGGCTACGATCGTTGATCTAGATCCATCCATACAGTTGGATTGCTCATCTAAGACATGTTTCAATATGCACTTGTACAACTTAGCCATTAAAGATTAATTACAAGCAATCTTAATGTAGAGATTATACTATATGCATGCATTGCTCCCAAATCCACTATATTATGATATTTATGAACATGCACCCTTGAAATTGACTCTAATTGATATAATTAACGCTAATAACTGTAGTGTCATCAATGTGCATCAACTTGTCAAGAGGGCTTGATGCATGATCAGCTGAGGTGCACAAAGGCCCAGGAGCAGATTTGCTGGAGGACAATATTGGGCCCTTGGGATGATGGGAGCAGTCAGTCACATTGATCCACCAGCAGGGTTTTCATGCTAAGAATTGCTGGATGATAATACTGCACAAGGGGGTGATAATTATGTTAAATAGGACCCATCTTAAGAATAAAAGACACATCATAAGTAGAATGGGAGCATTCCATGCATCATGTACCAAGATTGCTTATAAAACTATATTAATGGCCATTTGTGTAAGCACTTGTCAAAGCAGGCCTCAGATGAGCAATCGAACCGCACGGATGATTCAGAACAACGAATGGAGTCCAACGGACTCAAGATCGGCCAAATCCGACATCCGGAGCTCCTACAATGGGCCCAAGAAGTTCTGACCGTTGATCTGGTGATCAACGGCCCTCGTTGCGCCACGTCACCCCCACTCCACTGCATGCCACCTCTTCATTTAGCCGAGAACCATGCGCTTGCCCGCAGTCGCCGCGACAAAGCGCAAGTGTGGCGCAACGGTTAGCGGGTGCGCCCGCACACACGCGACGTGGGTTCGAGCCGTGTGGTGCGTGTTGAAGGCGAAGGAAGCGTGTGGGGAAATTGGGCCACCCGATCAACAGCGGGCAGCCGAGATCACGCCATGCGGTGTGCCCACAAATCGCGAGCGCCCATGCGCGAGCGCACACCGGGCGACGACGCCCGCGCACACGTGCGCCTGAGGCGAGATCCGAGCGCATCCAAGGGGAGATCTCAGCCGTCCGATCTTCGATCGGAAGATCGGACGGCTCTCACGCAGCAGCCGCGGATCAAGAGTGAAGAAGAATGGCACGGGCGGTTGACTGGCTAGCTGGAGGGCTTCACCGACGCTTTTGGAGTGGTTTTAGCGACGTCCCGGATGTCGCTAAAGCCACTTCTTCTTTTAGAAAGCCCTTAACCCTATTTAAACCCCCTTTAACCACTCATTCAAGGCATTCACTTCCCTTGTAACTACTCCACCCCTCTCTTAGCTAGCTTTAGGCCCTCTTGTAATCGTCGGAGATGACGAGCCACCGACGGAGCCTCCTCCACCGCCGTGGCTGCCTCGTCGCTATCCCTCCTCTCTCTCTCTCCCTCTCTTTTAAGCTTTCCATTACTTTTGTTTGAGCATGTATTTAATGTTGTAAGCTATGAACTAAAAGTGCATGATTAATGAAGTTATTTTCTGTTTAGTTGTTTACTTTAATTTCTGTTTAAGTTGCATGATCAAGTAAGAAACACTCTAACCCTAATCTCTCTCTCTCTCTTTATCTCTCTCTAGCTTTTCAAACCGCACCTCCGCAAGAAAAACTCCACGCTTTCCGTGACAACAAGTGATAAGAAAAATCCGATTTTCACACCTCCCTGAGATCGATACTCGGACTCACCTCCGTTTATTTACTTTAAAATCGGCATTGCAAGTGCGACTATAACGACACTTCTTAACACACATGCACAAGCGCACGTCACTGGACCATGCGAAATTCGAATGATTGTGCCACCATGAGTTATATGTAGCAGAATACGAGTTGTTCCCCAGGGTATACACGTCTTTAAATTTAGAAGACAGGTCCTCATAGGTTAATGCATCCGAGCACATGGAGGCTTATGCTTATAACATGATTTCGCGATGGAAAGAAATTAAAGTCGTTGCGCAAAAAATTACGATCAAATTTAAAATCCTTTCTTGCTAATAAATAAAGAACAAAGCGTAGAGGGAGTAGGGTTGATTCAATAGGAAGGTAAATTCATTATAATCATGCTATCTAAAATGAGAGTGAACATGCTAACATACCATTGAGATAGGAAATAAAAAAATAATGGTGTAGGAATTGGGGTGGTTTAGGCTAAGCTTGGGTTGGCTAAAATGTAAACCAGACTAGATGGGTGTAGGCCTAAAGAACTAAATGGTGCTACTTATGGATGCGTTGGTAAGGTTTAAAAGGATTGTTTTAAGGTCAAAATAGGACTAGAATTCAAATTTGAAATTGAGGATTGGGTCCTAAATAAGGTGCCTAAGGTGGGTAACTACTAACAGTGATAGGTCACAACTAAGGGATGGTTTAGGTGGGTTTAAGGGACTCTAATGACGACTATTTTGGGACTTAAGGAGATCTAAATTAAGAGTAAATCTAGGTGTGCAAGGGTAAGGGACAGATTTGAAATTGGAGTTTAAGAGAGTGTTTAGGGTCCTAAGGAATGATCTAATATGTAGATTAACTAGGGGGTTTGTTTGGCTAGATAGGCGGCTAAGTGATGGTGGTAATAAGGGGTGTTGAGGCCATGAATTAGGTGATGGAAGGGTAATCTAATGAGATGATTACCATGTAAGTATAGAAGGAAGAAAAAAAAAGCATTCACATAAACAAATCACATAAATCATGATCATAAGAAATAGTGGCATAAAACTTCATTCTAACATTCATAACTAGTCACAATATAACTGAAATAAAAAAAATTCATGAACGTAGATATCAAGTTCTAACAATATTCACTATCTAATAAAGTATTAAGACTAAGGACAAAGAGAGGGAAACAAGGGGAAAGAAAATTTTTTCCCCACACCGAAGGAGACGAAGTAAGCCAACAATGGGGAGGTTGTGGAGAGCTTCATCAGACATCGTCAGAGTGGGAGGAGCTTGCTGGAGAAACGAAGAGAATGGCTGCCTTCTTGTTGGAGGAGGTGCATACCCACCTTGATAAGGTCTTGAGAGGGAAGCAGAGGGAGAGTAGAGTGGCAACAACAAGGAGGAAGAAGGTGAGTTGGTGGTGGGAGGGGTGTCTGTGGGAAAAAAAAGTGGAAAGAGAGAGATCGTGAGGTGGGATGGGAGGGGAAGTGTTTGTGCAATGGTTTTATGGGAGGGGAGTGGGTGTGCGTTGAGTCCTTTTTCTTTTTTTTTTTTCTTTTTCTTATGTGTGCATGTGAGTGTTAAGTGGGATGGGGTCTTCATCCGGGATTTAGAGATGAGATCCACAATTTGTGGATCCAAATCAATGATTTTTTAAATGGATAATTAATAAATTGGTGCGGTAGGCCTTAGGAATAGCTTTGGAATAGGTTAGTGGGGGAACAATCTAAGATTAGATGGGAGTTTAGGATAAAAGTGAACCTAATTGAAATTAAGTGGACCTAATTGGGTTGGGTGAACCTAAATAAAATGGTTAGGTCCAATTGAGTCCAATTGACAAACCAACTAAAATCCAAAGGATCAATTAGAGGTGGAAATGGGAAATTGGGTTTGGGATAAGGATATGGGTAGGGATAATCATCTCATCTCATCTCTTCTTCCTTCACTTGCCTTTATTCTTCTTCTTCTTTTTCTTTAGTCTTCATTGCATCATTTTGATTCTTCTTGCATTTGCTTTCTGAATTTTAGCCCTCCATTTATTACTTGTGAACCTACATTCATAAGATAAATACATTATATCAAAATTAGGTCTACAAAAATATTATTATGTGCAAACTATAAAAAGAGATGCAAATGCATGAAATGCATAATATGAATGCAATATATATATAATGTTAAACTAGGTTCCTACCCCAATTTAGGCACCTTAGGACCCATGATTGTTGTGCAATCATTCCTCCATGTCAAAGTACTGGCTAGCAGAAGCCAAGTCCACATTGCTTACTGTTGAACGCACGAATCGCTACGCTAACGCGTTCAATTTTGGAAAACCTGTCATTGTAGCTTGAAAGCGAAGAATTCGTGTTCAACAAATAAACTTTATACCGAAATTAAAATTCCGGGTCGAACACTGGGTGGCGGACGTTTGATTTAAAAACTACGCGTTTCTTTTTATTTGTCACGGAATAATTCAATTTAAAACTATCTAATTATTTACAATAAATAGAAGAGAAAGAGAGAGAGTAAGAGAGAAAGAATATTACACAGAGAAATCAAAATGAGATGTAGAATAAATAAGGAATTTATCATTAAGGAGATTGTTCATTTCACTCTTACAACTACAAAGCATAAAATAATTACTCTAGAAAGCGATAAATTTACTCTACAAAGCATTAAAAGAATGGAGAGAGAAATGTCCTCCTCAACGATTGCTTGGAGGACGAGCAAAACTACTCTAGAAAGCAGTAAATCTATACTAGAAAGCAGTAAAAAGAATAGGGAGAGAGAAATCCTCCTCGACGATTGCTTAGAGGACGAGCCGGACGGGACGATGCCTGGACGAAGGGGAATGAAGCAGGACGAAGGAGGATGAAGCAGAAGAACGAGAACAGAGCAGCACGCCGTCGTCGTCGCGGGATCCACTTCCGAAGGGGGACGAAAATTTGGACTTTATCTCGCGAGAAGCATCTCGGGTGTGGGACAATCTTCTCTTGAGCTTTGGAGGGGTAGAGAAGAGAAGGAAGGGATGAGAATTTCATATGGAGGGCGTCTCCTTTTACAGTTGCAAGGAGTGGGGGCAAAATGGGCATTACAACTTTAAAATAATAAATGAGGGGTCTTTAGTGACAGATAAATCCGTCACTAAAGCCCCCAACGTGGGCGTAGCTCACGCGCCCACGCACGCCTGCTCAGCTACTCGTGCGCGCAACGCATGCGCACGTTCAGCAATCCTCAGCAGTCCGATCGCGAGATCGGACGGCTTAAGTCGCGCCTTCTCCCGCTGCACTGTGCGCCCGCCCGCGTGCGATCGCGCATCCATGCCGTGCGTTCAATCGCGCGTGAACGCTATCGGGCGTGCGCGGCCGTTCGATCAAGATCCAACGCCCGCCCGCGCCCAATCGCCCGCGCCTTCCAGCAGCTCGCTGCGACTCGAACCTGCGCCCGCCGCTCGCGTAAGCATGCTCGACCGCTGCGCTACGAGGCGCGGATGGTCGAGCAGACGCTTTTAGGCGCGGCTAACCACAGCCGTTGGATCAAGATCCAACAGTGAGAGCGAGCGGGTGCGGGGTCTTCAGAGGTTGCATGCGGCCATTTGGGCGGCCGAGATGGCGCCACGTGGCGCCATCTTGGCCGTCCATCTTCTGGAAGTTGTAGATGTGCCACAGATGTCGGATTGACTCGATTTTTGTGTCGTTGGGCTGTGATCATCGATCCGAATTCATCCGTGTGGTCGGATTTGTCATCTGAAGTGCGGATTTACACTATCCTGGCCCTTGATCTTCAAGGGTTCCCCGGTGTTACGAACGGGCGCTTCAGACGTCTTTTAAGACGTCTGGGAGGTGGCCCAGATGACGTATCAGACGTCTGGAATTACTTACAGAGGTCGGACCAGACGTTTGGGATCATTTCCAGACGTCTGGAAATCGGTTATTTTGGCACGCTACTATTCGTCTGCGCGCCTGAGCGCGCAGTCCTGCGTTTTCTCTCTCTCTCCCTCTTTTTCCCTCTCTCCTGCGGCCGCAGACGCCTCTGTCGCGTTCTCTCTCTCCTCCTCGCGCGACCTTAAAAGGGCCACGCCTCTCCCTCACTCCCATCACCTCCGCCTCCTTCCTCTTCTCCTTCAGCTAGTGCGCGAGAGCGAGTGCGAGAGCGAGCGCGAGGGTGCAGTGGCAGCGACAGCCACGGTGAGCGTGGGAGGAAGTGCTGCGCGTGGGAGAGGCGCTCGGCCGTGAGGGCGAGCTCACCGGGGCTGCTAGGGCCGATCGGCGGGGGGCGCAGCGGGCGCGGAGCGATGCGAGAGGACTGCTGCGGCTCGAGCAGCAGGAGGAGCACTCGCAGCGCGACCGGGCGTCGCGAGATGAGGGCGAGTGGCGCCCTGGTTCTGGAAAATTTTCCAGAATCAGACGTCTGTGCTTCTAGACAGACGACTGGAACGACGTCTGGAAAACTGTCCAGACATCTGAAAGGTGAGTTTTTCCGTCTTCTTCCTTCCCTTCGATTGACCGTACTAAGAGAGAGAGGAAATGGGTACGCGTAGGGTCGAGATTTGCACCCAACGCGAATCAGATGTCTGGCTGCAGTGCCAGATGGCAGGAACGACTTCCAGACGTCCTGGGTGACCATCGGACGTCTGGGAACTAGGCCAGATGCCCCCGCAGGCTTCTGGACGTCTGAGAGCCCACGCAGAGCGAGGTAATTCCCTGATCCACTTTTTAAGACGTCTGGAAGAAGTTCCAGACGTCTGATTTTGCACTGTTTCGTCGTTTTCGACCCGTTTCGGGCCCATTCGGGCTCCGTTTTCCGCGTTTCAAGTTGCGTTCTTTTCGGAATGACATCCTCTACCTGTCTACAGTAGCTGTATACTATTTTGAGAAGTTCCTTGTGATAGGACCCCGTTCCATTGCAGTCTCGGGGGTTGCGGAGGCACGTGGGATTCCCGACCACGCCCCCAGTTCGCCTGTTGTAACCAGTAGAGTGGCTTTAAGTATAATCTGTTAAATTACAAAACCATAAATAGAACCTAGGACATTGCATGAATCCTAGGAATGAGAAATAAATTGAATGGTAGATTCCTAGGGTGTTGCATGAATCCTAGGGCTGGAAAACTAGATTGTATGATAGATCCTAGGATATGGCATGAATCCTAGGACGGGAAAACTAGTGGAATGTATGAATACTGTAGTCTTGGAAAATGTGGAAAGGAAATAATAGCTGCCTGTGAATTGAATTAACAGCTGCCTGTTATGAATAAATGAACATGATTAAGAATATGGGATGTATGAACGTGAAACTCGAATGGTGAAACTGGAATGTTCTGAGTTAAAGAGCTGGAACCCTACAGGGAATTAGGAGTAGAACTCCTGGAAAGTAAATGGAATAGAATTGGGGAAGTGAGCTGGCCCTTGAGTATGGAGTACCAAGGAGAGCGACTGTCCCCCCTGTTTAGTGCAGAGCGGAGCCAGCCGCCCCAGGGACCCGGGGTTGGGACTGGCCACTCTGTACCGACTTGCTGGCCCTCGTGTACGTAGTACCGAGGAGAGCTACTAGTGTAGGGAGGTACTAGCTACCCCACGGGCCCCGGGGTTCTGCTAGCCTCCCACACTGACTTGTTAGGCCCACTGGGGCAAACCAGGGTAGTCATGCGAGGGTGCGCGGACTGTGGAGGGGCAAGGCCCCTGTTTGGTGACTGTGGAGGGGTTGGACCCCTGTTACTGAGAGGGCTCTGCCCTGTACTGGTTCCGTGCTGTGCTTTGGGCGCACCCGTTAACGGAAACGACTGACCGCGTGCCAGTGCGGGTTAGCTACCCGTGCGTTTACCGCGCGTGCCGTAGTCACCGTTATGTCTGTCAGTGACCTTGGGGTGGTTGACTGAGAGTAGGATCACCACGGGGGACTCTCCCGGCCAGGAGAGCACCACGTGTTACTTCTACTGTTCGGAAAAGACTGCAATAAAGATCGTTCCCACGAGGAACATTCGAGATCAAGTGAAGGATCTGAGAAATAGATAAATTGTGAAACAATAGAAAGACGTAAATAAAGGAAGAAAGAAAATTAAACAGCTACTGTACACTTTACTGTTTCTTTAGTTTAGCTGCCACTCTACTCAGCGTTTTGCTGACGTGTTACACTCGTTACCTTTCAGGACCAGGTGTTGAGCAGCCAGGGTCAGCGACTGCAGAGGATGCTGGGCCGAGTAGGGTCCAGTAGAGTTACCACTGTTCTCTTGTACCTCTTTTTGTTCCGTTATAGTGAGTAGTTCTTGTTTCCGCTGTACTTTTCTTTACCTGCAGTTCATATTATGTTATGAATGTTGTTCTACTGTTGTGGTGGTATATACTGTAGTGGTTTCTTTCCTTACTGCTGTATTTCCTTACTGTTAGTTATATTCATGCTGAATGTGGTTTATTTTACTGCTCTTTTGGTTACTTCCTCGTTGGACGACTAGGTCTTGGGATTAGTCGAGTCGGTCCGATTCTCGTGTCTCGTAGGGACTTGGGAATCGGGTCGTTACACCCGGTCACTATCTGATGCTACGGATGCCTGATTAGGACGATCTTGGAGTCGTTGAACTCCAATCGTCGCCCTTATCACATCCATACGGTTGGATCCTTGATCCGAGGCCTCGATAAAATGTTTGCCCTGTCCAAGCACATAAAAGGAGACAATTAACCTCCATTTTATTCAAACTACTCTAAATGCAAGATGATGCATGTTATGCAATATTTATATCATGAAATGCAATCCTTTGCTTAAGAACATGCATAAATAGACATTTTAAGTAGTGTAAATGTGTTTACATCACTTACCGAGTCACTCGGCACAATACTCAACAAAGACGGTACTGGTCTTATGGGATTCTCGGTAAGAAGCTTGACTTGGGAAGAATTAGTTTCGTGACATGAGGGAGGAGCTAAAGTCCTAGCCACAAAACGAACAGGGTTGGCCAAAAGTTCGTCCAGCTTTTTGTGAACGAGGGAGACTTCATCCAATTTTTCTACAATTAAGTTCATATCAATGTACGAACGGGAGGGCCCCGTGTCAACTTCATGTGCTCCACTGCGAGGTGCGTTGATCCAATTAAAGGCGACGATGGAAGCGTTCATGGAATTTTCACTCAAATTTTCAAATAGTTTGAACACTCCATCCTCGTCTTTGTTCATAAAATTACCTCTGCAGGAAGCGTCCGCAATTTGTCTCATGGTCTCATTTAGCCCATAGTAGAAAATCTATGCTACATGCCACCATTGCAGACAGTGATGCAGGCATTTCCTAAGGAGATCGTTATACCTTTCCCTTGCCTCATGAAATTGTTTGTCGTTTTATTATGTAAAAGAAATGATGGCACGACAAAGCGCATTGGTGTGTTAGATCGGAAAGAATTTCTTGAGAAAAGATGTACGCATCTCTTCCCAAGAAGTGATGGATCTGCCAATCGTGCGTAGCCATTGCGCAGCTTTGTCCCGCAACTAAAACAGGAACATTTTCATGAGGACCACATCTAACCCAACATTTCCTGGTTTAATTGTTTTAGCAAGTCGAGTAAGATCCTCTTAGTGAAGAAAAGGGTCTTCACTAGTATGACCATTATAATGGAAGTTGATTAAACCAATGACATTTGGTTTTAACTCGAAAGCATCCCCATCCTTAGGGACACGAACTCGCCTATGTGTCCCTGTTGCAGCAGGATTGAGATAAGAGCTTAGAGACCTAGTCACCTTCGAAGGGGGAAGATTTTGCATCTCCTCCAAGGTATCTGATGGCAATACCATCATTCATCATAACTAACTTGAATTAGTCATAATCTAGTGTTAAATGCTCCTTAATGATCGTCTGAGGATTGTAATTCTGTGCTGAACTGATTTGAGAAGACAGGAAAACAACGTTAATTTTGTTTTAACATCCAATCACAAATGCAGATTAACCAAGGGGTTAATCAGGGGTTAATTAAAGGTCAAATGAACTTAAAAGACCAAGAAGTGGGCTCATACTAATTGAATCAGGGTTTCATACATTTTGAAGATTAAAATATTACAAAAAACACTAATTATTAGCCTCACTTAAATTGAAAGGGTTATTGTAGAGATAAATTCAGTCTAAATCTCCTAAAAACCATTGAAAAATATTCTAAGAGGTTTGGTACCTTCACTTGACCATCTGAACCCATTTTGACCAAAAATAGAGATTCATACTGGAATTTGCCTTGATTTGGGCTTCTGTGCAATTTACCTAGTTAAACATGGTCAAAACCCAAATCTATGTTCACCATTAGATTCCTTAGTCCAAATTAGGTTAACCCCAAAATTTGGGCTCAATTAAAGTCCATCTTGACCGAGTTTTCATTTCAATCCTAGATTCTCTGATCATTACAAATGGCCCCCTAACTTTCAATTTACATTGCAAAAAAGCCCCTAACCTTCTTCATTGAACCAAAAGAGGCAGGCACCAGTAAGCAATCCTAACCCAAACCTGCTGACTTCAATTGAGGAGTTCTCCTTAATTCCCTAATCAAAATCCTCCAAATTTAGAGGGATTGTACATCAGTTGATCCTCTTCCAGTCGGACTAGGTCTCAAGCCTTGATTTGAAGCAGAGACCACCAATAGAGGTCAAGATTTCCAAATTTCAACTTGCCAAATTCTCAAGTTATACTTCGTGAATCCTAGCAATTGAAGGCCTAGAACACATCTATTTAAGCTCCTCCACATTCCCATTGAGTTAGTCAGCTAGGTTCAGGCCACAAAACACTTCTCTTCCTCTGGCCACCTCCAACCTCGACTCCGATGATATCCTTAATCTCCTTCCTCTGGCCATCCAAAGGTCAAATTGGACATCCCATGATCTCTCTCTCTCTCTCTTTCTCTCTTCCACGCCTGGTGTAACAAAGCTAGGGCTCCTACCCTATCATCCTTGCCGTTCTTCCCTACATAAGGAGTTTGTCTTCCTAGGCTCCAGCAAGGCATGCCACCGAGTATCCCTACCCCTTTCATATAGTAGAATAGGTTATCTCCTTCCCCTCCTTCTCTAAAGTAGAAGTAGGACCTTAGAAACTAGTTTTGAATGCAAACACACCCTCTCCCCCCTCGTCTTCTACGCCTCCGGCCACATCTCCAACGAACTCGCACACATGCTACACCGCACTAAACAACACGCCACCACCACCACTACCATCCCCACACCTCAAAGAGAAAAAGCCCTCAAACTATTGAGGCTTTCAACCTCTCAAACCCACCACCAACCAAACCCACATTCCACCTGCAATTCTACCTCCGTTTGGCCACCCTAGCCTTCAAACACCAACAGACACCACCACTGCACTCCACACACCACAACGAAGCTCCTAAAGATTTTAATTGGGCTGCAAGGCCGTCTTGTTGCATTTTAGGTACTCATCATCGTCGTCGTTCACTTCGCCATCATCTGCTGCAATCTATACATCATCTACACCATCACCACCTCCAGCAAATGCGGATGAACACCACGAAGCCTTCTGGTCTCTCAATTAGACGAAGAAGCAGTTGTAATAGCATCAATTGGAGAAGATCTTCAACAGTTGCGCATGAAGGAGAAACAAGCTCGCTATAGTCCCAAATCAGGCACTTTAATTTAGAATTGTGTATTTATTAAATCACCTGCATTGGCTTATCGCCTTCGTCATGGGGTCAGGTTCCATACACGAGCATGCACACATGCCCTCGCCCGTGCCCACACGCCTGCAGGTCTGGGATGGGGCAGTTTGAACCAGCTTGGGTATGGAATTGAACCAGGTTTGATCTGGAGAGAGAGAGAAGGGTTTTCTGAGTGAGTAGGGGAGTTTTGTTCTGAGTTACAATCAAACAACTGATCTCAGGTCTAATACATAAAGTTAAGTCGTCTGTGGCTTTGTTGAGACGTTTGAAGGATTGGGAATTTGGTTAAGTCTACGAGTGAGTGAAGAAGATCTTAACTAGAGAATACGTTAAGTGTTTGAGAAAAGAAGAGAAGTCTGATATTAAGCTTTGATTGGAGCCTAAGTGTTAAATGATTCATTGGTGGTTTCAACCACCATTCTTTTTGCTCTCTCTGTATATTATTTTTGTCTTTGATATACAATTTAACTATTCATTGAATATATTTTTGATTGATTATTCATTGCATAATATTACTTGTGACTTGATTATTTTGCTTATCTTTATATTATTCAATTAGTGGTTGAATTACAATTGTTTGCTCCCTACGAATAACTTCGGAACTCAACGTTATTCGAGCACTATAAATTTAAATGTCGATTCGATTTTCATTGCTATACTACGATGCATTTTCTTAAACTATCGATGATTATCGTTCAACAGTATCCATCATTGCTTTCATTTATTCATCATACAAGGCCATTTAGGCTTAGAGGTGGGCTATGGGGTTACTTGGTGAAGGGGGAGGGGGAGGATCCCCCCCTCGGGATTTTGGGGTGGGCGAGCAACCATGTTTGCGGAGGAAGACGAAGATTCACCTATTTCTACCCTCCTAAAATTATCATACAATTCAACAAGTTCAGGATTTTCTGACCTCCTCCCAGACATGCACCATCAGAAGAAGAATTGAGGAGATGAGAACAGAGAAGGGGATGAGAGAAAGGACACCGAATAAGTGTGCTTGATGACAAATCAAACAATTAAGATCCTAACCTCTGAAGGTGACCCTAGACCTAAAGATCCAATTTACCTACTATCGCCACCTACAGAACTATATACAAGCACTGTGAAACCACCAGGCCAGATTGAAAGGCTGTTTGCCCAAGTTTGAAACACCCAATAGCACACGGGAACCCGTATCAGCATGTAGGCACTACATGTAGGTAGTTAGACCTCCAAACCTTAATGGGGTCAAGTTACTACCAGTTTTAATTAAGAGGCTTAGGATACAAGTGCTTTAGAATTAGTAAAGGACGTTGTCTAGGGGGTGCCCAAGTGCGTTGATTGAAAAGTGTGTAAATCAAGCACGTAATGGGGAAATCTCCTTGAATTGAAGTTTAGATTGGTGAATGGATTTTAGAATTTTGCCCTTCAATAGTATGGATTTTAGGATTCAAGTGAGTTACCGCTTCAACCAATCTCCAGGTTTCTAGAAAATTACTTTTAATGCCCAAGCAACCCTCCTTCAAATTGATTAGTTAATGCATGCTACAATGCAATGGGCCCCTAAATGGATATTTCTACGTGTAGATGCATGAATCACTTTTAATATAATGTGAATGGGAGCCAAACAATACAACACAATTACTCCCAATCACCAGAATGTATAATCCATACAAAAGCTCAAACACCACAATAAGAGAAATGAAATTTTTGGGATAGAAATTCAGGATCATATCAGAGGCAAAATGTGAGGTTGTGGTGGGGTTGGAGTCAACTTGATTCCAAGACTCCCTAACCAAAAAATAATGTGATCTCGAATATAAATAATGTGGCGAAAAGATGTAACAAGCACTTGATTTTGATTCGCCTCAATGAAACTGCACGTCATGAAAGATAGAAGAATCAAGATTCTCGGATTTTACATGCGCGACCGTGTGGGAAATCGAGGGCGGTAGGATGACGAAATCAATCAATCAGTGGATTTTAGACATTCCAAGAAGAGTCTCTTTTTTAGGGTTTTTGATTTTTGTACTTTTTATCTTTTAATTAGTGAGATTTATGGTGACAAGAGAACCTAGGTTGCTAAGAGTTATCGACACCTACCTCCTCAGTAATGGGTATGAAGCTCCAAGCGGCATCGACGACTTCACGTTCTCGCTCTTGCCATGGACTCATTCATGTCTTCGACCTCCTCTGCGTGTCTTCTTCCTTGCAACAGGTTCACCTGCACAAAAACTACCCACAAAGAAACAGGTGGAAAGAAGAATAAAGCTAAAGGAAAAGAGTAGAAATTGAACCTAACTTATGCCTCCCTGGCAACGATGTCAGAAAACTTGTGTTGATTTGCGAGTAGTATTATTCAATTACATGAAATTAGCGTTGAAATGAGTATAGTGGAAGTGGTTAACATATGGAATAACTACACAGATTTTTTTCAAATTTGTTTTTCTTGGACTAAATCAAATTTCAAGTTGTCACTTTTATCCTCAAGCTTGAACATATGGAGTAATAGCAAAAATTACGTGATTGTAAAAGTAGGTTTTTTTGCCGTTGTAATGCACGAAATCCGATCGCTTTTAACTTTGTAAAGATTGAGTACTTGGGGAGTATTTGAGTTGTCCCAAGGGAGGTAAATTGCAAAATGAAATACTCTCGCTTGCTTGATAAAAGAAATCTCTCTTCTTTGGCTTTTTTATGTATATAATATTTTGGGTTTTTGATAAGGCAAAAATGCACCAAGAATGAATGAACTAAGGAGAAGCAAAAAATGAGTGAAGCAACCAAGTGCTCCACTCTACCAATTCACTCCGAGTACGGGTGAGTTAGAGTAATGGAAGGGTAGAGACACAAAAAGAAAACTACTAAACCAAAATATGTAGAGGAATGCTTATGTTAAAAAAAACTAAATTTGATTACAAGAAATTTGGAGAGCTCACAAGTGGGAGGAGTTGTTAGTCCCTTGAAATCGGGTTTTAAATCGTTGTGTTGCAGTATAGTCGAAATATCGCAAAAACAGATAAAATTTATACTCGAAAAGTTCAAGGTCGTTCGCTGGGAGCAAGTAAGAATTCAATTCTCAAGATTGCAATTTTAAACAATAGAGATAAGAAATTATAATCAAGAATTAACTCAGAATAATGTAGCAATAATATCAAGTGTCAAACTGCAAAAAGAATGGAGTAAAATGGTGATTTGAATCACCAATTACTCCCTACAATAATATCAAATGGAACTCAATAGCTATGTAGAAATAAACTCAAGTCAACCATCTGATGGTAAGATTAGACATCTTAAATGTCTAATGAACAGTGCTCTGCTTCTTCTTCTTTCTCTGATTGTAGACTCTTCTTCTTTTCCTTTCCTTCTGTTTCTTCTCTTTCTTCTTCGGCCCTGTCTTCTTTCTTCCTCTTCTTTTCTTCTTCTCTTTCCCTTCTCTTCCTTTTCACACAGAGGAGGAAAGATCCTTAAATTTGGCTAAGTGTTAGCCAATTCTCCAAAGAGCAAAACCCCCCTGTCCCCCACATGCTCTCCTCTCTTTCTCTCTCTGGGTCATGCTCTCCCAAAGCCTTCAATTGTACCAGGTATACGGGTAATCGAACCTAGAGCACACCCAGGTCCAAGCTCACCGGCAGTCTGTGGTGAGCGAGGAGTGTATAGCTTAGGAGTGTATAGCTCACCGGCAGTGGCTGGTGCGGCAGGGGCAGTGTCGCGAATGAGGCCGAGGGGTGTAAGGGACCTTACCCCTTGTGTACGAGGCGATAAGCTCGTATCACAAATATAATTTATGCGGCACAGAGCAGTTGCCCGTATCCGATGTTGGACTATCCCACAAGGCTTCATTCCGCATGCGCTGCCGCTGATGCCTTCGTCCAATTCGCATGCAAGGAGCAGTCAACAGACTCAATTGGTCCCTGGGTTATGTTCCTGGAAGTCTTCTGCTATGTTTGGAGTCGAAGACCTGGAGCTGCAGGTCTGGAAAGAGCTTCAAGAAAGCTCGAAGCTTGCGGCGTCAATGGCAGAGGGGGCTAGTACCTGAAATCAACAATAAGGCCTTTTGGCCACGTTAGAAAGCCTAGGAAGTATCGCCGAACCACGGTGAGTGCAATGGTGGTGGTTGCGTGGCGTGGCATGGTCTGTGTGTGTGGGGCGAAGTCAGACTGTGCATGTGAAGGTGGTGGTGTTCGAGGGAGAGTTTGGACAAGTAATCCCCTCAATTTCTTGAGGGGTTTTACTCACGTGGATATGGCAGAGGTGTGGGAGGTGGTAGCAGCTTGTTTGGGCATGTGTGGTGGCTGCTAGGGCTGGCCAGAGGTCTACCGGCAAGTTGGAAGATGGAGTCGCGAAGGGCATTGGTGGGGTTGAAGCGATATGTCAGAGATGCCGATGTGATGAGGAGAAGCTGAGGTGTCGTTTGAGAGGGGTAGTAGACAATGGGGAGCAGAGATGGCGCCGGTTGCGGTATGGTCGACGTCGGAGAAGGAAGGAGCTCCAGTAGGGGTTGGATGGCAAGGATGAAGAGGATAGGGGTGTCTGCTGGTACTGCTCGATGTGGAAGAAGGTAGGGAAGAGGGATCTACCATCGGTATCGTAGTCAGACGACGAGGAGAGGCAAGGAGAGTCACCGAACGTCGAGGAGCACTTCGGTCGAGAAAGAAGAGAAGAATTGGAGGTGTTTCTAGTCAAATTCAAGCGTTGGATCTTCGATCTGATCTGGGGAGTATTTTATAGGTCATCAGAGGGTGATTAGAGCTTGAGAAGATCGCTGGAGTTGGAAACCCAATTTTCAATTGATTAGCATGGCACTTTGGACATGTCTTGGAGCCCAAGATGTGGCTCAAATGGAAAGCAGCTTCGTCAAGAATCTAAATAACTATTTTGGGACTGATTGATTGAGAATCGAGAGAGAAATCCTTGCTCGATCTCAATGGTGAAGCTCAAAGTTGCCTTTAATGACTCCAAAGACCTATTTGCGAAGACAACGACAAAGGTAGGAGCCTTTTTGTAAGGATTTTGAAAGTTAAGGTCATATGTGTGATCAAATAGGACCAAGTTGAAAACTAGGTCAAGACAATCTCAGATTGAGCCTAAATTTTAGTACAAACCTAATTTGGACCTAAGAAATCCAATGGTGAAGTTGGATTTTGGTTTTGACCTCATTTGATTGGGCAATTTATGAAAAAAAAATAAATTAGGGTAAATGTCAGTCTGAGACTTTGTTCTAGGTCAAGACGAATTCTAATGGTCAAATTGAAGATACCAAACCCTAGAGAATATTTTTCTATGAATTTTAGAGGGTTTAGGTGAATTTTATCCTGACCAGAACCTCAGTTATTTAAGCAGATCTATTTTTAGGGTTTTTAGAAGTCATTTAATTCTCAAAACATGCGAAAACCCTTTTCTATATGTTCTAACCCACTTGTTAGCCTTTTAGGACCATTTGACCCTTAATTACCCCCTGGAAAAACCTATGGTTATTCTACATTCATGATATGATGGTAAAATTAGAGTTTTAACCCTGGTTTCTTATCTTTCTCTCAAAATGATTATGTAATGACTTAAGGTTCTCTAGCGGTTATGTAGGAGCATTTAATGACTTAATCAGATCAAATTGAGCTAGTTATGGCTCATGATGGTGTTCCCATCAGAAGTTCCACACTTGTAATCTCCAAGAAGTTCAACTAGCTAATTCAACAAAAATTAAAACAAAAGCTAAAGCTAGAAGCAAAATGGAAGGCTTAGTATATGAAGATGATGCCATTGCATAACGCTCACTCCAACTCCGGTTTCCCCAAAGTTGAAGAGTGCTCCTCCTCCTAAACGTCTTCCTCCTGGCAAACCCTGGATGGGCATGCCTCTACCTCCTCCTCAGGGTGGACGTCCACCACCCTTAGATCCTCCTCCTCTTCCTACTCATCCTCCCTTGCTAATGACCTCCTTGTCTTAGGCACAAGAAAGAAGGGAAGAGGAAGAAGGCACCAAGGAAGCGGGAGTCACCTCCTTAATCTTCTTCTCTTCTTCTTCTTGGCCAAATAATGTAGGCAGGATACAACTAGGTTATAATGTAGCCAAGGGTAGGTCTTTTGGGTGGTGGAATGATGGTACATATAGGAAGGTGGGGGGGAAGGGGGGTTAGGCGTGGCTTTTAGTGGATAGCTAGGATGGGTTTTAGGTGGTTGGTTGTGGGATCTAGGGCAATGGTTGATTGGCACGATTTTAAGGGTTGCAAGGGGTTAGTTAGTTAATGGTGAAAAGGTGGTGTCCAAGTGGTGGTTGCCACCCTTGTTTTAGCGCCAAATAGGTTGGCTTCTAGAAGGTTTTGTTGGCGTGGAGTATGATTGGTGTAGGGTTAAGTGGCATGGAGTATGTGTAGGGCTAGGATGTTATGTTGTGATGGTGGTTAAGGGTTGGATGGTGGATGATTATGGGTGCCAATTGGAAGGATGTGAAGAGGCTTAGTTAGTGGTTGAGTTGGCATGGAGTTTAGGTGTGGTTATAGGTTAATGGTCGGCACCATATTTGGATAGTGGTGATGGGTTTCTAAGGTAGATGGAGGGTGGAGATGTAAGGCTAGTTAGTGTGAAAAATAGGTGGAGGTTGCATGGGCTTTTGGCACCACTTTTAGGGTGGTTAAAAGGGTGGTTATGTGGTGGAGAGATGCCATAAAATGGTTCCAACTTGAAGTGTGATGGTTGGTGGTGGTTGTACTTTTTGGCACCAAGAAGAGGAGAAGTTGGAGGTGATTTTTGGTGGAGTTAATAGCTAAGTTGGACGTCCATGTAGAGTGGAGAGGAGGTGAAGTAGATGGAGCTAAGCTAGCTTAGCTAGTAGATGAGTGGAGGAGGAGGTAGAGGAGCTAGGTTTTGGATGAGGATCTAAATTGGAGCTACATGATCTTCCTGGAGCTGATAGTAGCTAAAGAAACTGTTACGAACGCGGTTTCAAGAGGTCTTTTTAAGACGTCTGGGAGGTGGCCCAGACGTCTGGGATTTAATTTCTGTGGCACGCAGGATTGCATCTGCGCGCCTGCGCGTGCAAACCTGCGAACGCCACTCGTTTTCCCTCTCTCCTCCTGCAGGCGCAGTGCTACGCTCTCTCTCTCTCTCTCCTCGCACAGCCTTATAAGGCCCTCTCCCTCTCCGTCACTCTCATCTAGTCCGCTCCCTTCTTCTCCTTCTTCCAGCCGGTGCGAGAGCAAGCGAGCGGCGGCAGCGGCAGCCGCGGCGAGTTGCGGGAGGAGGTGTTGCGCGAGGGAGGAGACGCTCGACCGTGAGGGCTCGAGCTTGCATGGGTAGCTAGAGCCGGCCAGCGGGGGAGCAGCGGGCGTGGAGTGACGCAGGAGGGCTGCTGCAGCTCGAGCAGCAGGCGGACGAGGTGCGGCGTGGCCGTGCGTTGCAGGCGGAGAGCGAGTCGAGCTCTGATTCTGGAAGTTTTTCCAGAATCAGACGTCTGGGCTTCCAACCAGACGACGGTGAAGACGTCTGGAGGACTGTCCATACGTCTGGCAAGTAAGTTATTTTCGTCCTTCTTCCTTTTCTGCGACCCATCGTACTGAAAGCAGGTGTGTTACGAACGTGCGGCTTCAGACGTTTTTAAGACGTCTGGGAGGTGTCCCAGACGTCTGACCAGACGTCTGAAACCCCTTCCAGACGTCTAGGATTCGGTTATTTTCGGCACGCGTGTTTCGTCTGCGCGCCTGAGCACGCAGACCTGCGAGCGTCTCTCTCTCTCTTTTTCCCTCTCTCTCCTGCGCCCTCTGTCCCGCTCTCTCTCTCCTCCTCGCGCGGCTTAAAAGGCCACGCCCTCCCCCTCACTCCCGTCACCTCCGCCCCCTTTCCTCTTCTCCTTCCAGCCGGTGCGCGAGAGCGAACGCGAGTGAGCGGCGGCAGCGACAGCCGCGGTGAGTGTGGGAGGAGGTGCTGCGCGTGGGAAGAGGCGCTCGGCCGTGAGGGCGAGCTCGCCGGGGCTACTAGGGCTGGCCGGCGGGGGAAGCAGCGGACGAGGGGTGACGCGGGAGGCCTGCTGCTGCTCGAGCAGCAGGCGGACGAGTCGCGGCGCGGCCGAGCGTCGCGAGCGGAGGGCGAGTCGCGCCCTGATTCTGGAATTTTCTCCAGAATCAGACGTTTGGGCTTACAACCAGACAGCGGGGAGGACGTCTGGAGGACTGTCCAGACGTCTGAAAGGTGAGTTATTCCATCTTTCTTCCTCTTCCTCGACTGACCGTACTAAGAGAGAGAGGAAATGGATACGTGCAGGATCTGAGAATCGCATCCAACGCGAATCAGACGTCAGGCTGCAGTGCCAGATGACGGGAACGACTTCAAGACGTCCGGGGTGACCATCGGACATCTGGGAACTAGGCCAGATGCCCTCGCAGGCTTCTGGACATCAGAGAGACCATGCAGAGCAAAGGTAACCTCTGATCCACTTTTTAAGACGTCTGGAAGAGGTTCCAGACGTCTGATTTTGCACTGTTTCGTCGTTTTCGACCCGTTTAGGGCCCGTTCGGAGTCTGTTTTCTGCGTTTCGAGTTGCGTGCTTTTCAGAATTACATCCTCTACCCGTCTACAGTAGTTGTATACTATTTTGAGAAACTCCTTGTGTTTGATCCTTGTGATAGGACCCCGTTCCGTTGCAGTCTCGGGGGTTGCGGAGGCATGCGGGATTCCCGACCACGCCCCTAGTACTCCTGTTGTAATTGGTAGAGTGGCTTTTAAGTTTATTAGTATAATCTGCTAATTATGGAACCATAAATAGAACCTAGGACATTGCATGAATCCTAGGAATGAGAAACTAGAATGAATGGTAGATCCTAGGGTGTTGCATGAATCCTAGGGCTGGAAAACTAGATTGTATGATAGATCCTAGGGTATGGCATGAATCCTAGGATGGGAAGAACTAGTGGAATATATGAATACTGTAGTCTTGGAAAATGTGGAAAGGAAATAATAGCTACCTGTAAATTGGTTTAACAGCTGCCTATTATGAATAAATGAGCATGTCTGGGAATATGGGATGTATGAATGTGAAACTAGGAAGGTGAAACCTGAATGTGCTGAATTAAAAGAACCGGAACCCTACGGGGAATTAGGAGTGGAACTCCTAGAAAGAGAAAGGAATGGAACTGAGAAAGAAAGATGTGGTAGTGTGCTGTCTCTTGGGTACGTAGTACCAAGGGAAGTACCTGTACCTGTTTAGTGCAGAGCGGAGCCAGCCGCCCCAGGGACCCGGGGTTAGGATTGGCCACTTTGTACCGACTTGCTGGCCCTCGTGTACGTAGTACCGAGGAGAGCCACTAGTGTAGGGAGGGCACTAGCTACCCCACAGGCCCCGAGGTTCTGCTAGCCTCCTACACCGACTTGTTAGGCCCACTGGGGCAAACCAGGGTAGTCAGGCGAGGGTGTGCGGACTGTGGAGGGGCAAGGCCCCTGTTTGGTTACTGTGGAGGGGTCGGACCCCTGTTACTGAGAGGGCTCTGCCCTGGACTGGTTCCGTGCTGTGCTTTGGGCGCACCCGTTAACGGAAACAACTAACCGCGTGCCAGTGCAGGTTAGCTACCTGTGCGTTTATCGCGTATGCCGTAGTCACCGTTACGTCTGTCCGTGACCCTGGGGTGGTTGACTGAGAGTAGGATCACCATGGGGGACTCTCCCGGCCAGGAGAGCACCACGTGCTACTTCTACTGTTCGGAAAAGACTGCAATCAAGATCGTTCCCACAAGGAACATTCGAGATCAAGTGACGGATCTGAGAAATAGATAAATTGTAAGACAATAGATAGACGTAATTAAAGAAAGTAACAGAACATAACAGCTACTGTACACTCTACTATTTCTTTTGTTTTAGTTGCCACTCTACTCAGCGTTTTGCTGACGTGTTACACTCGTTACCTTTCAGGACCAGGTGTTGAGCAGCCAGGGTCAGCGGCTGCAGAGGACGCTGGGCCGAGTAGGGTCCAGTAGAGTTACCACTATTCTCTTGTACCTCTTTTTGGTTCCACTGTAGTGAGTAGTTCTTGTTTCCGCTGTACTTTTCTTTACCTGCAGTTCATATTATGTTATGAATGTTGTTCTACTGTTGTGGTGGTACATACTGTAGTGGTTTCTTTCCTTACTGCTGTATTTTCTTGCTGTTAGTTATATTCATGCTGAATGTGGTTTATTTTACTGCTCTTTTGGTTACTTCATCGTTGGATGACCAGGTCTTGGGATTAGTCGAGTCGGTCCGGTTCTCATGTCTCGTAGGGACTCGGGAATCGGGTCGTTACAAGGTGTGGGTGCGTGCAGGTTCTGCTCGGGAGGGCATGAGACTCGCCATCCAACGCGAAGCGGATGTCTGGCCGCAGTGCCAGACGACGGAGAGGAGGTCCAGACGTCCGGGTTGACCATCAGACGTTTGGGAACTAAGCCAGATGCCCCCGCAGGCTTCTGGACGTCTGAGGGATTACACAGAGCGAAGGTATCCTCTGAACCACCTTTTAAGACGTCTGGAAGAGGTTCCAGACGTCTGATTTTGGACTGTTTCGTCGTTTTCGACCCGTTTAGGGCCCGTTCAGAGTCTGTTTTCCACGTTTCGAGTTGCGTTCTTTTCGAAATAAGATCCTCTACCCGTTTCCAGTAATTATATACTATTCTGAGAAACTCCTTGAGTTTGATCCTTGTGTTAGGACCCCGTTCCATTGCAGTCTCGGGGGTTGCGGAGGCGCGTGGGATTTCCGACCACGCCCCCAGTACTTCCGTTGTAGCTGGTAGAGTGGCTTTAAAAATTATTAACATAATTTGTTACAATTATGGAACAATTAATAGAACCTAGGGCATTGCATGAATCCTAGGAATGAGAAACCAGATTGAATGATAGATCCTAGGGTATTGCATGAATCCTAGGGCTGGAAAACTAGATTGAATGATAGATCCTAGGGTACAGCATGAATCCTAGGACTGGAAAACTAGTGATATTGTAACGACCCAGTTCTCGAGTCCCTACGAGACACGAGAACCGGACCGACTCAACTAATCCCAAGACCTAGTCGTCCAACGAGGAAGTAACCAAAAGAGCAGTAAAATAAACCACATTCAGCATGAATATAACTAACAGTAAGAAAGTACAGCAGTAAGGAAAGAAACTACCACAGTATGTACCACCACAACAGTAGAACAACATTCATAATATAATTTGAACTGCAGGTAAAGAAAGTACAGCGGAAACAAGAACTACTCACTACAACGTAACAAAAAGAGGTACAAGAGACAGTGGTAACTCTACTGGACCCTACTCGACCCAGCGTCCTCTGCAGCCGCTGACCCTGGCTGCTCAACACCTGGTCCTAAAAAAGGTAATGAGTGTAACACGTCAGCAAAACGCTAAGTAGAGTGGCAACTAAACTAAAGACAACAGTAGAATGTACAGTAGCTGTTATGTTTGATTACTTTCTTTATTCACATCTTTCAATTGTCTCACTATTTCATTTATTCCCCAGATCTTTTTCTTGATCTCGAATGTTCCTCGTGGGAACGATCTTGATTGCAGTCTTTTCCAAAAAGTAGAAGTAGCACGTGGTGCTCTCCTGGCCGGGAGAGTCCCCCGTGGTGATCCTACCCTCATTCAACCACCCCAAGGTCACTGACAGACGTAACGGTGACTACGGCACGCGCGATAAACGCACAGGCAGCTAACCCGTACTTGCACGCGGTCAGTCGTTTCCGTTAACGGGTGCGCCGAAAGCACAGCACGGAACCAGTCCAGGGCAGAGCCCTCTCAGTAACAGGGGTCCAACCCCTCCACAGTAACCAAACCGGGGCCTTGCCCTCCACAGTCCGTGCACCCTCGCCTGACTACCCTGGTTTGCCCCAGCAGGCCTAACAAGTCAGTGTGGGAGGCTAGCAGAACCCTGGGGCCCGTGGGGTAGCTAGTACCTCCCTACACTAGTAGCTCTCCTCAGTACTACGTACGCGAGGGCCAACAAGTCGGTACAGAGTGGCCAGTCCTAACCCTGGGTCCCTGGGGAGGCTAGCTCCGCTCTGCACTAAACAGGGGGACAGTCGCTCTCCTTGGTACTCCGTACTCAAGGGCCAGCTCACTTCCCCAATACTATTCCATTCACTTTCCAGGAGATCTACTCCTACTTCCCCGTAGGGTTCCATCCTTTTTACTCAAACATCCGGGTTTCACTTTCCAGTTTCACATTCTTACAATCCATGTTCTCAACCACGTTATTTATTCACAACAGGCAGCTGTTAATTCAAATTACAGGCAGCTTTATATCTCTTTCCATTTTCCAAGACTGCAGTATTATACATTCCACTAGTTTTCCCATCTTAGGGTTCATGCCATATCCTAGGATCTATCATACAATCTAGTTTTCCAGCCCTAGGATTCATGCAACACCTAGGAGCTATCATTCCATCTATTTCTCATTCCTAGGATTCATGCAATGTCCTAGGTTCTATTTATGGTTCCATAATTTAACAGATTTTATTAATAACTTAAAGCCACTCTACCAGGTACAACGGGAGAAATGGGGGCGTGGTCGGGAATCCCGCGTGCCTCCGCGACCCCCGAGACTGCAACAGAATGGGGTCCTATCACAAGGATCAAACACAAGGAGTGTCTCAAAACAGTGTATAGCCACTGTAGATGGGTAGAGGAATTAATTCTGAAAAGAACGCAACTCGATTCGCGGAAAATGGAACCCGAACGGGCCCTAAACGGGTCAAAAACGACGACACTGTGCAAAATCAGACGTCTGGAACTTCTTCCAGACGTCTTAAAAAGTGGATTAAAGAATTACCTTGTTCAACGTGGTTTCCCAAACGTCCAGAAGTCTGCGGGAATGTCTGGCCTAGCTCCCAGACGTCTGATGGTCACCCCGGACGTCTGGAGGTCACTTCCGCCATCTTGTACTACTGCCTGACGTCTGATTCGCGATGGATGGCGAATCACCGAGCCTGCGCACACCCATCTCCCTCCCTCTGTACGGTCTGTCGACAGGAAGGAAGAAGGAGACGGAAAACTCACCTTTCAGACGTCTGGATGGTCTTCCAAACGTCGCCTTCGCCGTCTGGCTATCAACCCAGACATCTGATTCTGGAAATTTTTCCAGAATCAGGGCGCCACTCGACCTCCGCTCGCGACGCCGCCCGCGTCGCACCTCGTGCGCCTGCTGCTCAGACCGCAGTAGTCCCCCTCCGCATCGCTCCGCGCCCCCTGCGCCCTTCGCCGGCCGGCCCTAGCAACCCTGGCGAGCTCGCCCTCACGGCAGAGCTCCGCTCTCGCACGCAGCACCTCCTCCGCGCTCACTGCGGCCGCCGTTGCCGCCCTCGCACTCGCGCTCACGCTCACTGGCTGAAGGAGAAGAGGGAGGAGACGATGGTGACAAAAGTGAGGGGAGGCGTGGCCTTTTAAGTCCGTGCGAGGAGGAGAGAGGACGCGGCAGGGCGTCTGCAGCCGCAGGGAATAAACGAATATGCGAGTCTGCGCGCTCAGGCGCGCAGACGACCTACGCATGTGGAAGATAACGGATTTCCAGACGTCTGGAAACGATCCCAGACGTCTGGTCCGACGTCTGGGCCACCTCCCAGACGTCTGGGGCACGTGTTCGTTACAATATAACAAACTCAAAGGAAGTTTCGTCCCCGAAACTTGCGCCAACTAGGGTGCGGGAAAAGAGGTCCAATTAACCATAACAAACTCAAAGAGGACCGAAGCCGGTCCGAAAAGACGTACCCGCGAAAAGCTCCGGGTACCGCTCTCGCATTGCCGCCTCAGGCTCCCAGGTAGCCTCCTCGTACCGCTGGCTCCTCCACAAAACCTTTACCATGGGTACTTGCTTTCGTCTCAAACTGCGGACGGCTCGGTCTAGGATCTGCACTGGCCGCTCGGGGTAGGTCAGGTCGTCACCCACCTCGACACTCTCATGACTCAGTACGTGACTAGAGTCAGCTACGTACTTCCTGAGGTTGGACACGTGGAACACGTCGTGCACACCAGAAAGCTGCTGGGGAAGGGCAAGTCTGTAAGCAACGGGTCTAACCCGCTCCAGGACCTCAAAGGGCCCCACAAACCTCGGCGCGAGCTTCCCTCTCACCCCAAACCACTGTAAGCCCTTCATGGGCGAAACACGAAGGAAAACGTGGTCCCCAACCTCAAACTGCACCTCTTTGCGTCTCCGATCCGCGTAGCTCTTCTGTCTGCTCCTGATAGTGCGGAGTCGTCTGTGGATCTGCTCAACTACCTCCTGACTCTACCGGATCAACCTGGGGCCAACCTCCTACTTGGTCCCCACCTCAACCCAACTCAAGGGTGCCGTACACTTCCGTCCGTACAGAGCCTCGTAGGGAGCCATGTCGATGCTCGAGTGATAACTGTTGTTGTTTGCAAACTCTGCCAGGGGCAGGTGCTCCTCCCAAGAGCCCCTCCAGTCCAGTACACAGGCACGCAAAAGGTCCTCAAGTGTCTGTATCGTGCGCTCAGACTGTCCGTCCGTCTGGGGGTGGTAAGCCGTGCTAAACCTCAACCTCATCCCCAAGGCCTGCTGAAACTCAGCCCAAAACTGGGACGTAAAGCGGGTATCCCGGTCGGATACGATCTCTCGCAGAACTCCGTGTAGTCGTACCACATCACGGATATACCTCTCTGCCAACTGTGCTGGTCTCAAAGTAACTCGGATCGGCAAGAAACGCGCCGTCTTCGTCAGTCTATCCACTATTACCCAGACTGCGTCGTGTCCCCGCTGGGTAACAGGTAAGCCCACCACCAAGTCCATGGTGATGCTCTCCCACTTCCACTCTGGCACTGGAAGCGGCTAAAGCGGCCCTGCAGGCCTCTGGTGTTCAGCTTTCACCTGCTGGCACACTAAACACTGCTGCACGAACTCACCCACATCCCGCTTCATCCCTCTCCACCAAAACTCGCGTCTCAAGTCGTGGTACATTTTTGTGTTTCCGGGATGTATGGTGAATCTGGAACCGTGTGCCTCAGTCAAGAGCTCTCTCAACAGCTCCTCTCTCTGGGAACGCACAACCGTCCCCTCAAGCGTAGCACCTGGTCTGTGAAAGAGAAGTCCCTAGGGTCTCCTGACAGTACTCTGTCGCGCAAAGACTGCAAGTACGGATCGGCCATCTACCCTGTGATGATGCGATCTATCAGCTCTGGCCTGGTCTGCCGTGTCACCGTCACTGCCCCACAGTACCCTCGTAACTCTAGAGGTCGCCAACTGCCCACCTCCTCCAAAAGGCTCCAACTCTGTAACTGTAGACTGGCCAAGTGTGCGGGCGCCTTACGGCTCAAGGCGTCAGCCACCACATTGGCCTTTCCCGGGTGGTAGGAGATGCTGCAGTCGTAGTCCTTCAAGAGCTCCAACCAACGTCTCTGTCTCATGTTGAGCTCCTTCTGATCAAAAAGGTATCTGAGGCTCTTGTGAAAAGTCTGGCTGGAAGGGCCTCTTCCGCCCGTCGTCGGTGTCTCGTGCGGACGGGTTGGTCTCCTCGTAAGTCATAGCTGCCTCTACCACCCTCGAAAACGTAGGCAGCTTCAGGGGTTTGACATACCCCCGGATCGCAGGCCGGAGCCCCTCGGTGAACCTCCAAAGGCGCTCCTCCTCAGTGGCTACCGCTGTCGCTGCAAAGCGGGACAGCTCCAAGAAACGCGTGCGGTACACGCTCACAGTCATCGTCCCTTGGCGGAGAGTGTGGACCTCCCGCCTCCTCTAGTACTGCCACGTCTGGGGAAAGTACTGCTCGCAGAAGAGGGTGACGAACTGGTCCCACGTCGGCTCGTCCCTCTCCTGTCCCCGGACCGCCCTCCACCACCGGTGTTCTGCACTCTCTAGCTGGTACGTGGCAAAGGCCACGCGGCTCTCCACCAGGGGGCGAAGGGTGTCGAAGATCTTCTCCAGCTACTCAAGCCAGTCCTCTGCCTCGGTCGGGTCCTCATCCCCCTTGAAGGAGGGGGGCTTCAGCTTCCGGAACTGTCCGAAAAGCTCGAAGTGGCGCTGTAGGGGAGGTGCTGGAGCACCTCCAGGCGAAGGTGCCTCGTGTACAGAAGTGTCGGAGGAAGGTGGGGGCGGCAGCGGCCCATCCCCTCCCTCGTGTCTAGCGCCATGTCCGTCGCGTGGTCCCACAGAGGACTCCCCCTCTGCAGCCCCAAGAGGAGGTGCTCGGGGCGGTGGGTGGAGCTCCTCTCGTACAATGTCCCATATCAGTCTGGCGAGGTCCTAGGCCTGGATGCCCGGGAGTGGTGGCTAGTCCATCGAGACGTCAACAACAGCACGTCCACCTCGCCGACCTCATCCTCGGCCGCGCCCGCGGCCAGTCTCGCCAGTCCAGCGATGAGGCATCTCCTGTAAGGAGGCGCGAAACAAAACGGAAAAAAAAAATGTCAAAACAGATGGTATCTAACGAAACTTCTAAGAGCTCATGTCAAGAGATAGGTTGTGGTGGCTACTCTAGTTATAAACATGTGAATTGGTTATTTTCCAGTCAATTGATTCACTTCTCGGGATGACCTTGCTCTGATACCATCTTGTAACGACCCGGTTCCCGAGTCCCTACGAGACACGAGAACCGGACCGACTCAACTAATCCCAAGACCTAGTCGTCCAACGAGAAAGTAACCAAAAGAGCAGTAAAATAAACCACATTCAGCATGAATATAACTAACAGTAAGAAAGTACAGTAGTAAGGAAAGAAACTACCACAGTATGTACCACCACAACAGTAGAACAACATTCATAATATAATTTGAACTGCAGGTAAAGAAAGTACAGCGGAAACAAGAACTACTCACTACAACGTAACAAAAAGAGGTACAAGAGACAGTGGTAACTCTACTGGACCCTACTCGGCCCAGCGTCCTCTGCAGCCGCTGACCCTGGCTGCTCAACACCTGGTCCTCAAAAAGGTAACGAGTGTAACACGTCAGCAAAACGCTGAGTAGAGTGGCAACTAAACTAAAGACAACAGTAGAGTGTACAGTAGTTGTTATGTTCGATTACTTTCTTTATTCACATCTTTCAATTGTCTCACTATTTCATTTATTCCCCAGATCTTTTTCTTGATCTCGAATGTTCCTCGTGGGAACGATCTTGATTGCAGTCTTTTCCAAAAAGTAGTAGCACGTGGTGCTCTCCTGGCCGGGAGAGTCCCCCGTGGTGATCCTACCCTCAGTCAACCACCCCAAGGTCACTGACAGACGTAACGGCGACTACGGCACGCGTGATAAACGCACAGGCAGCTAACCCATACTGGCACGCGGTCAGTCGTTTCCATTAACGGGTGCGCCCAAAGCACAGCACGGAACCAGTCCAGGGCAGAGCCCTCTCAGTAACAGGGGTCCAACCCCTCCACAGTAACCAAACTGGGGCCTTGCCCCTCCACAGTCCGCGCACCCTCGCCTGACTACCCTAGTTTGCCCCAGCGGGCTTAACAAGTCGGTGTGGGAGGCTAGCAGAACCCCGGGGCCCGTGGGGTAGCTAGTACCTCCCTACACTAGTAGCTCTCCTCGGTATTACATACGCGAGGGCCAGCAAGTCAGTACAGAGTGGCCAGTCCTAACCCCGGGTCCCTGGGGTGGCTGGCTCCACTCTGCACTAAACAGGGGGACAGTCGCTCTCCTTGGTACTCCGTACTCAAGGGCCAGCTCACTTCCCCAATACTATTCCATTCACTTTCCAGGAGTTCTACTCCTACTTCCCCGTAGGGTTCCATCCTTTTTACTCAAACATCCAGGTTTCACTTTCCAGTTTCACATTCTTACAATCCATGTTCTCAACCACGTTATTTATTCACAACAGGCAGCTGTTAATTCAAATTACAGGCAGCTTTATATCTCTTTCCATTTTCCAAGACTGCAGTATTATACATTCCACTAGTTTTCCCATCCTAGGGTTCATGCCATATCCTAGGATCTATCATACAATCTAGTTTTCCAGCCCTAGGATTCATGCAACACCTAGGAGCTATCATTCCATCTATTTCTCATTCCTAGGATTCATGCAATGTCCTAGGTTCTATTTATGGTTCCATAATTTAACAGATTTTATTAATAACTTAAAGCCACTCTACCAGGTACAACGGGAGAAATGGGGGCGTGGTCGGGAATCCCGCGTGCCTCCGCGACCCCCGAGACTGCAACAGAATGGGGTCCTATCACAAGGATCAAACACAAGGAGTGTCTCAAAACAGTGTATAGCCACTGTAGATGGGTAGAGGAATTAATTCTGAAAAGAACGCAACTCGATTCGCGGAAAATGGAACCCAAACGGGCCCTAAACGGGTCGAAAACGACGACACTGTGCAAAATCAGACGTCTGGAACTTCTTACAGACGTCTTAAAAAGTGGATCAGAGAATTACCTTGTTCTGCGTGATTTCTCAGACGTCTAGAAGCCTGCGGGGACGTCTGTCCTAGTTCCTAGACGTCCGATGGTCACCCCGGACGTCTGGAGGTCGCTCCCGCCGTCTAGTACTACAGCCAGACGTCTGATCCACGTTGGATGGCGAATCACCGAGCCTGCGCACACCCATCTCTCTCCCTCAATACAGTCAGTCGACAGGAAGGAAGAAGAAGACGGAAAACTCACCTTTCAGACGTCTGGATGGTCTTCCAGACGTCGCCTTCGCCGTCTGGCTATCAACCCAGACGTCTGATTCTGGAAACTTTTCCAGAATCAGGGTGCCACTCGACCTCCGCTCGCGACGCCGGCCGCGTCGCACCTCGCGCGCCTGCTGCTCAGACAGCAGCAGTCCCCCCTCCGCATCGCTCCGCGCCCCCTGCGCCCTCCGCCGGCCGGCCTTAGCAGCCCCGGCGAGCTCGCCCTCACAGCAGAGCTCCGCTCTCGCACACAGCACCTCCTCCGCGCTCACTGCGGCCGCCGCTGCCGCCCTCGCGCTCGCGCTCACGCTCACTGGCTGAAGGAGAAGAGGGAGGAGACGGTGGTGACGGAAGTGAGGGGAGGCGTGGCCTTTTAAGGCCGTGCGAGGAGGAGAGAGGACGTGGCAGGACGTCTGCAGCCGTAGGGAATAAATGAATATGCGGATCTGCGTGCTCAGGCGCGCATACGACCCGCGCGTGTGGAAGATAACGGATTTCCAGACGTCTGGAAACGATCCCAGACGTTTGGTCCGACGTCTAGGCCACCTCCCAGACGTCTACAGATATGAATATAGATATTGCAGTCTTGGAAAATGTGGAAAGGAAATAATAGCTGCCTGTAAATTGATTTAACAGCTGCCTGTTATGAATAAATGAACATGATTGAGAATATGGGTTGTATGAACGTGAAACTGAAAGGGGTGAAACCTGAATGTGCTGAGTTAAAAGAGCTGGAACCCTACGGGGAATTAGGAGTAGAACTCCTGGAAAGAGAATGAAATGGAACTAAGAAAGAAAGACGTGGAAGTGTGTTGTCTCTTGGGTACATAGTACCAGGGGAAGCACCTGTTACTTGCTTAGTGCAAAGCGGAGCCAGCCGCCCCAGGGACCCAGGGTTAGGTCTAGCCACTTTGTACCAACTTTTTGGCCCTCGTGTACACAGTACCGAGGAGAGCTATTAGTGTAGAGCGAGTAATAGCTACCCCACGGGCCTCGGGGTTCTGCTGGCTCACCTACACCGACTTGTTAGGCCCACTGGGCAAACCAGGGTAGTCAGGCGAGGGTGCGCGGACTGTGGAGGGGCAAGGCCCCTGTTTGGTTACTGTGGAGGGATTGGACCCCTGTTACTGAGAGGGCTCTGCCCTCTACTGGTTCCATGCTGTGCTTTGGGGCACACCCGTTAACGGAAACGACTGACCGCGTGCCAGTGCGGGGTAGCTACCCATGCGTTTACCGCGCGTGCCATAGTCACCGTTACGTCTGTCAGTGACCTTGGGGTGGTTGACTGAGAGTAGGATCACCACGAGGGACTCTCCCGGCCAGGAGAGCACCACGTGTTACTTCTACCTTTCAGAAAAGACTGCAATCAAGATCGTTCCCACGAGGAACATCCGAGATCAAGTGAAGGATCTGAGAAATAAATAAATCGTGAGATGATAGAAACACGTAAATAAAGAAAGTAACAAAATATAACAGCTACTATACACTCTACTGTTTCTTAGTTTTAGTTGCCACTCTACTCAGTGTTTCGCTGACGTGTTACACTCGTTACTTTTCAGGACCAGGTGTTGAGCAGCCAGGGTCAGCGGCTGCAAAGGACGCTGGGCCGAGTAGGGTCCAGTAGAGTTACCACTGTTCTTTTGTGCCCTTTTTGTTCCACTGTAGTGAGTAGTTGTTATTCTCTGTACTTTTCTTTACTTGTAGTTCATGTTATGTTATAAATGTTGTTCTACTGTTATGGTGGTATATACTGTAGTGGTTCCTTTTCTTACTGCTGTATTTTGTTACTGCTAGTTATATTCATGCTGAATGTGGTTTATTTTACTGCTCTTTTGTTTACTTCCTCATTGGACGACTAGGTCATGGGATTAGTCGAGTCGGTCCGGTTCTCATGTCTCATAGGGACTCGGGAATCGGGTCGTTACAAGAACTCAATAGCTAGCTTAGCTAGCTAGTTCTTTGCTAGTAGCTAAGCCAAGCTAATTTGAGGTAGCTTCTTTTGGTCTAAAGCTTAGGTGAGCTGGACCTGGTCCTCCCAAAGACTACCCAGCTAGCTAAGGCAGCTAGCTTCGGTCAAATAGCTCAGCTCAACTAAGTTGAGTTGACCTGAGTCTTCGGGAGCTGGAGTTGAGCTGACCCGAGCTGGTAGAGGGCTTCTTCAGCTGGCTAGGTTTAGCTAATTGATGGAAGTAGCTAACCCTAGTCAGATAGAGCTTCCAGGAGCTAGATGGAGTTGAGAAGAGATGGAATCAACTAAGTTGAGCTAGCCTGAGCTTCCATTCAATTAAGGTGAGCTGAATGGAGCTAAGATGAGCTAGCCACAACTAGGTTAAGTTGGAATCGAGCTGAAGTGAACTGAGTTGAGATAGCTTGAGCTATCTGACTCTCTGCTTATCCCTAACACTCAAATAGACACATTAAAATACAAAATAATGTAATGCATGCCTAACCTACGAGGATGCCTAAATGCAACCCAAAAGCCTATTTGCAGAGTTAAAATCCTAAGAGCTAGGTCTACTTTAGGGCATAAGAATGATGATAAACTAGAGTTTATCAGGGAAATGGGCATAAGGTACTCAATTTCTATGTGAATCCTAAAAGTGGGTCATTTCCTTTCGCTTACTATATTTTTGGATTTTTCTTTATTTTTTATATTTTTTGTGATAACTTTTGTCCTTGAGGCACACCCTCGAAAAAGGTCCTTGGAGACACCAACTTGAGTCTGAAGAAAGTCTTGCTACACGTGAGGATGGAAACCTACAAGTCAGAAAATTATCTTCTCTTTTATAAACTTTTTTGGTACTTTCTTAATTATCAGATAAAAGGTAATAAGTGAACAAAGGAAAAATTGCGGGAATTGAAATAAATTTAAATAATTAGCTTATTTATATATGTACATATGTATGTATAGGATATATATATCTATGTATGTAAATATATATATAGGGGACCTATCCACTAAGCACATTGATTACAAATCAATATATTTGCATGGAATGACATCCATTAAATTACAATCCCACGACCATCGCAAATACCACTTATTGAAATGGTAGTGGTTTTGCATTACAACTAGGATAAAGGAAGTTCCATAAAAAAAAGATTTAATTCCACTGAATAAAATAACTTCCAAGCAAAAATAATCTAATCATACATCAACAAAACAAAATATGCTATAAATAGTGTTGTGCATTAATAACTCTCACATTAACAAATGACGTAATACATTAACCTTAGCATAAAAATATCAAGATTGAATGGAAAAAATGAAACGGAAGGGCATGAATCTCACTATTTTTATCTTAAAAATAACATAACATCTATGTAAAAATCATAAAAAGATTGCAACGTAAATGAATATATGCTGTAATAAGAAAGGTGTAAACTTGTAACAATGATGTAAATGTGTTGTAATAAAAACATCGATAGTTGTAACAAAGTAAGGGAAATGCTGGTAAAGAATGATTGACAATAAAAATAATATGATTGATATTGGACGCATCTATTATAAGTGCAATACAAAAAGATTCATGCATTAATAGTAAAAGATGTATCATTTAATCACAAGTATATTAATTTGTATAACAACGCATAGACATAATTGATTTTTTCAATGTTGTAAATTAATTTCACACATCGGTAAAACTAATACCTATAAAAGAATATTTGGTAATACATAAATGAGCACATGTGAAAGTGTTTCCGTTACATTATTAATATATGAAACATGTATAATACAGTTGGGTACACGTTACATTATTAAGTAATGTTGTAATACAAAATTCTACACATAATATATCTTTTTTACAACATGTATTACAAAATGTTGTAATACGAAATTCTGCACATAATATATCTTCTTCACAACGTGTATTACAAGAGAACATCAGCATGAATATTTCAAAGTATATTGTTTTTCAAACAAAAATTATTCCAAAGTATATTCAAAAGTATTACAAGTTCTGAGATATGATATATTACAAGAAAAATAGTTGGATATAATACAAACAGCAGTTGCACTTAAAACATATACAAACAAATGTGTTTTTGTATATTACATCCTATATCATATTTAGTATAAATTGGCGGCATTCCTACATACTTGAAGTGAAGGTTGCAAAGGTGAAGAAGATGTCGAACACAATGAAAAGATTGTAACGTATAATATTGCATATTGTGAATATTTACATAAATCACGAATGTATTACCAAAATAAATTCCATTAAAACATACTAGAAATGTGAAAGTATCGGAGAAGGAGAGTGGCTTTGCATTAACCACTAATATTAAATATAAAGCGATTTCATCAATTACAAGTGCATCGCACGGTCAAGAATTGGCGCTCATATCATTTGTAGGCACTATGCTAAGCACAGCACGGAACCAATACAGGGCAGAGCCCTCTCAGTAACAGGGGTCCAACCCCTCCACAGTAACCAAACAGGGGCCTTGCCCCTCCACAGTCCGCGCACCCTCGCCTGACTACCCTGATTTGCCCCAGTGGGCCTAACAAGTCGGTGTAGGAGGCTAGCAGAACCCCGGGGCCCGTGGGGTAGCTAGTACCTCCCTACACTAGTAGCTCTCCTCGGTACTACGCACACGAGGGCCAGCAAGTCGGTACAGAGTGGCCAGTCCTAACCCCAGGTCCCTGGGGCGGCTGGCTCCGCTCTGCACTAAATAGGGGGACAGTCGCTCTCCTTGGTACTCCGTACTCAAGGGCCAGCTCACTTCCCCAATTCTATTCCATTCACTTTCCCGGAGTTCTACTCCTAATTCCTCGTAGGGTTCCAGCTCTTTAACTCAGCGCATTCTGGTTTCACCTTTCCAGTTTCACGTTCATACATCCCATATTCTTAATCATGTTCATTTATTCATAACAGGCAGCTGTTTAAACAAATTTACAGGCAGCTATTATTTCTTTTCCACATTTTCAAGACTGCAGTGTTCACATATTCCACTAGTTTTCCCATCCTAGGATTCATGTCATACCCTAGGATCTATCATGCAATCTAGTTTTCCAGCCCTAGGATTTATGCAACACCCTAGGATCTATCATTCAATCTCGTTTCTCATTCCTAGGATTCATGAAATGTCCTAGGTTCTATTTATGGTTTTGTAATTTAACAGATTATGCTAATAAACTTAAATGCCACTCTACCGGTTACAACAGGCGAACTGGGGGCGTGGTCGAGAATCCCGTGTGCCTCCGCAACCCCCGAGACTACAACGGAACGGGGTCCTATCACAAGGATCAAACACAAGGAATTTCTCAAAACAGTATACAGCTATTGTAGACAGGTAGAGGATTTAATTCCGAAAAGAACGCAACTCGAAACGTGGAAAACGGAACCCGAACGGGCCCTAAACGGGTCGAAAACGACGAAATAGTGCAAAATTAGACGTCTGGAACTTATTCCAGATGTCTTAAAAAGTGGATCAGGGGTTACCTTTGCTCTGCGTGGTCTCTCAGACGTCCAGAAGCCTGCGGGGGCGTCTGGCCTAGTTCCCAGACGTTCGATGGTCACCCAGGACGTCTGGAAGTCGTTCCCGTCATCTGGCACTGCAGCCAGACGTCTGATTCGCGTTGGATGCGAATCCCCGAACCTGCGCGTACCCATTTCTCTCTCTCAGTACGGACGGTCGTAGGAAAGGAAGAAGGTATGAAAATAACTCACCTTTCAGACGTCTGGACAGTCCTCCAGACGTCTTCCCAGTCGTCTGGTTGGAATCCCAGACGTCTGATTCTGGAAAATTTTCCAGAATCAGGGCACCACTCGCCCTCCGCTCGCGACGCACGGCCGCGCTGCGAGTGCTCTGCCTGCTGATCGAGCTGCAGTAGGCCTCCCGCGCCACCTCACGTCTGCTGTGCCCCCGCCGGCCGGCTCCCGTTGCCCCGGTAGGCTCGAGCCCTCACAGCCGACGCCTCCTCCCCCGCGCAGCACCTCCTCCCGCACCTGCCGCGGCAGTCACCGCCGCCGCTCACCCACGCTCGCTCTCGCACACCGACTAGAAGGAGAAGAGGAAGGGGGCGGAGGTGACAGGAGTGAGGGGGAGGGCGTGGCCTTTTAAGGCCGCGCGAGGAGGAGAGAGAGAGAGGGACAGGGTGGTCTGCGGCCGCAGGAGAGAGGGAAAAAGAGAGGGAGAGAGAGCGTACGCAGGTCTGCGCGCTCAGGCACGCAGACGAATCACGCGTGCCAAAAATAACCGATTCCCACACGTCTAGAAGTGGTTCCAAACGTCTGGTCAGACGTCTTAAAAGCCGTCTGAAGCGCGCGTTCGTAACAATATAACAAACTCAAAGGAAGTTTCGTCCCCGAAACTTGCGCTAACTACGGTGCAGGAAAGACATCAAAATAACCATAACAAACTCAAAGAGGATCGAAGCCGGTCCGAAAAGATGTACCCGCGAAGAGTTCCGGGTACCGCTCCTGTATTGCCGCCTCAGGCTCCCAGGTAGCCTCCTCGTACCGCTGGCTCCTCCACAAAACCTTTACCAAGGGTACTTGCTTTCGTCTCAAGCTGCAGACGGCTCAGTCTAGAATCTGCACTGGCCGCTCAGGGTAGGTCAGGTCATCGCCCACCTCGACGCTCTCGTGACTCAGTACGTGACTGGGATCGGCTACGTACTTCCTGAGGTTGGACACGTGGAACACGTCGTGCACACCAGAAAGCTGTGGGGGGAGGGCAAGCCTGTATGCAACGGGTCCAACCTGCTCCAGGACCTCAAAGGGCCCCACAAACCTCGGCGTGAGCTCCCCTCTCACCCCAAACCGCTGCAGGCCCTTCATGGGCGAAACACGAAGAAAGACGTGGTCCCCAACCTCAAACTACATCTCTCTGCGTCTCCGGTCCACGTAGCTCTTCTGTCTACTCCTGACAGTGCGGAGTCTCCTATGGATCTGCTCGACCACCTTCTGACTCTACCGGATCAACCTGGGGCCAACCTCCCACTTGGTCCCCACCTCAACCCAACTCAAGGGTGCCGTACACCTCCGTCCGTACAGAGCCTCGTAGGGAGCCATGCCGATGCTTGAGTGATAGCTGTTGTTGTATGCAAACTCCGCCAGGGGTAGGTGTTCCTCCCAAGAGCCCCTCCAGTCCAGTACACAGGCATGCAAAAGGTCCTCAAGTATCTGTGTCGTGCGCTCGAACTGTCCGTTCGTCTGGGGGTGATAAGCTGTACTAAACCTCAACCGCGTCCCCAGGGCCTGCTGAAACTCAGCCCAAAATTGGGACGTGAAGCGGGTATCCCGGTCGGATACGATCTCCCGCAGAACTCCGTGTAGTCATACCACGTCGCGGATATACCTCTCTGCCAACTGTACGGGTCTCAAAGTGACTCGAATCGGCAGGAATCGTGCCGTCTTCGTCAGTCTATCCACAATTACCCAGACAGCGTCGTGTCCTCGCTGGGTAACAGGTAAGCCCACCACCAAGTCCATGGTGATGCTCTCCCACTTCCACTCTGGCAGCTGTTCTAGGGCAGGAGGTCAGCAGATACTCCCCGCGCAGAGCACTGGAGGGCGCGCAGGAGGCCATGGTTCCCAGGCGCGAGGAGGAGGACAGCAGTCGCGAGGAGGGTACCGGCCAGCACCTACCCGTCCGACGCAGAGTGTGGCTGCTTCGTCTGCACCTAGAGCTGAAGGGCGTATAAACACCCTGACACACAGGGATGCCAGAGCTTCGGGATCGGTGGTAGCAGGTATGGTTTCAGTTTCCGGCAGACTCGTTTACACACTTTTCGATTCCAGCGCTACGCACTCGCTTGTCGCAGCCAGTTTCGCAGTTAGTTTGGACCAGGATTATACACTGTTAGAGAATCCATTCGTAATCAGAGGTCCGAGTGGTCAGCTGTTTGTAGCTGAGGAGGTGTACACGGATTGTGAGGTCAGCGTCGGGGGACAAAGCCTGCCAGCTGACCTAATTATGATACAGATGGAGGAGTTTGGAGTGATTCTGGGGATGGATTGGCTATCCGCTTACCACGCCTTGGTGGACTATTTTGAGAGGAAGATCGTCTTCTCCATTCCGGAGTTGCCTTCTTTCGAGTTTCACGGACAGCCAATGGACGGAGGTTTCAGGTGCATTTCGGCACTTTGGGCTGTGAGGCTTTTGAGCCAGGGGTGTGAGGGCTTCCTAGCTTGTGTGGTGGCAGAGCCCAGCCCTGTGGCAGACTTCCAGAGCATCCCGGTGGTCAGAGAGTACCCCGACGTGTTTCCAGACGAGTTACCAGGACTACCGCCCGAGCGTGAGATCGAGTTTGAGATCTCACTAGTACGAGGGACCAGCCCCATCTCCACTGCGCCATACAGGATGGCATCGCTTGAGCTACGAGAGCTCAAGTCTCAGTTGCAGGACCTTTTGGAGAAAGGTTTCGTGAGGCCCAGTGCATCTTCCTGGGGAGCCCCGGTACTGTTTGTGAAGAAGAAGGATGGGACCTTACGCCTTTGTGTGGACTACCGACAGCTGAATAGGGTCACCATCAAGAACAGATATCCACTGCCGAGGATCGACGACTTGTTTGACCAGTTGCGGGGTGCCACGGTGTTTTCCAAGATCGACTTGAGGTCTGGATACCACCAGTTGAGGATCAGGGAGACCGACGTCTCCAAGACAGCTTTCCGCACCCGGTACGGACACTACGAGTTTTTGGTCTTGCCATTTGGGCTGACCAATGCCCCGCTGCTTTCATGGACCTGATGAACCGGGTGTTTAGACCGTACTTGGATCAGTTCGTGGTGGTTTTCATAGATGATGTACTCATCTATTCTAGAGATTAGACGCAGCACAGACAGCACTTGCGGATGGTTCTGGACACTCTGAGACGACGTAGGCTGTACGCCAAATATAGCAAGTGCGAGTTCTGGTTGAGGGAGGTGTCCTTCTTAGGTCATGTGATCTCGGGAGACGGCTTGGCGGTGGACCCAGCCAAGGTCAAGGCAGTACTCAGGTGGGAAAGACCACGTTCAGTCACTGAGATTCGCAGTTTCCTGGGACTGGCAGGCTACTACAGACGATTTATCAGAGGTTTTTCACAGATCGCGCATCCTATGACACAGTTGACCCGAAAGGACGTGCCCTTCGCTTGGACAGACGCCTGTGAGGCGTGTTTTCTGGAGCTGAAGGAGAGGTTAACCTCGGCTCCCGTGCTTACCATCCCTGACAGTAGTGGCGGGTTCGTTGTGTACACAGACGCCTCCTTGCAGGGGTTAGGAGGTGTGCCCATGCAGAGGGGTCACGTTGTCGCTTACGCTTCGCGGCAACTGAAGCCCCATGAGCATACCTACCCTACCCACGACCTAGAGTTGGCAGCTGTTGTCTTCGCGCTGAAGACTTGGAGGCACTACTTGTACGGTAAGACCTTCAAAATTTTCACAGATCACAAGAGCCTCAGATACCTTTTTGATCAGAAGGAGCTCAACATGAGACAGAGACGTTGGTTGGAGCTCCTGAAGGACTACGACTGCAGCATCTCCTACCACCCGGGAAAGGCCAATGTGGTGGCTGACGCCTTGAGCCGTAAGGCGCCCGCACACTTGGCTAGTTTACAGTTACAGAGTTGGAGCCTTTTGGAGGAGGTGGGCAGTTGGCGACCCCTGGAGTTACGGGGGCACTGTGGGGCAGTGACGGTGACACGCCAGACTAGGCCAGAGCTGATAGATCGCATCATCACAGGACAGATGGCCGATCCGTACTTGCAGTCCATGCGCGACAGAGTACTGTCGGGAGACCCGGGGGACTTCTCTTTCACAGACCAGGTGCTGCGCTTGAGGGGACGGTTGTGCGTTCCCAGAGACGAGGAGCTGTTGAGAGAGCTCCTGACTGAGGCACACGGTTCCAGGTTCACCATACATCCCGGAAACACGAAGATGTACCACGACTTGAGACGCGAGTTTTGGTGAAGGGGGATGAAGAGGGATGTGGGTGAGTTCGTGTAGCAGTGCTTAGTATGTCAGCAGGTGAAGGCCGAGCATCAGAGGCCTGCAGGCCTGCTACAGCCACTTCCAGTGCCAGAGTGGAGGTGGGAGAGCATCACCATGGACTTGGTGGTGGGCTTACCTGTTACCCAGCGAGGACACAACGATGTCTGGGTAATAGTGGATAGACTGACGAAGACGGCGCAATTCTTGCCGATCCGAGTCACTTTGGGACCAGCAAAGTTGGCAGAGAGGTATATCCGTGATGTGGTACGACTACACGGAGTTCCGCGGGAGATCGTATCCGACCGGGATACCCGCTTTACGTCCCAGTTTTGGGCTGAGTTTCAGCAGGCCTTGGGGACGCGGTTGAGGTTTAGTACGGCTTACCACCCCCAGATGGACGGACAGTCTGAGCGCACGATACAGATACTTGAGGACCTTTTGCGTGCCTGTGTACTGGACTGGAGGGGCTCTTGGGAGGAGCACCTGCCCCTAGCGGAGTTTGCATACAACAACAGCTATCACTCGAGTATCGGCATGGCTCCCTACGAGGCTCTATACAGACGGAGGTGTACGGCACCCTTGAGTTGGGTTGAGGTGGGGACCAAGTGGGAGGTTGGCCCCAAGTTGATCCGGTAGAGTTAGGAGGTAGTTGAGCAGATCCATAGGCCACTCCGCATTGTCAGGAGCAGACAGAAGAGCTATGCGGATCGGAGACGCAGAGAGGTGCAGTTTGAGGTTGAGGACCATGTCTTTCCTCGTGTTTCGCCCATGAAGGGCCTGCAGCGATTTCGGGTGAGAGGTGTTATGAACGCGCGCTCCAGACATCTTTTAAGACGTCTGGGAGGTGGCCCAGACGTCGGACCAGACGTCTGGAATCACCTCCAGACATCGGACAAGACGTCTGGGATCATTTCCAGACGTCTGTAAATTGGTTATTTTGGCACGATTATTTCGTCTGCGCGCCTGAGCACGCAGACCTGCGGAAATTCCCTCTCTATCTTTTTCCCTCTCCCTCCTGCGCCCTCTATCGTGCCCTCTCTCTCGTCCTCGTGCGGCCTTAAAAGGCCACGCCCTCTCCCTCACTCCCGTCACCTCCGTCTCCTTCCTCTTCTCCTTCCAGCCAGTGCGCGAGAGCGAGCGCGAGGGTGAGCAGCGGCGGCGACAGCCGCGGCGGGTGCGGGAGGAGGTGCTGCGCAGGGGAGGAGGCGTCGGCCGTGAGGGCTCGAACCTACCGGGGTAGCGGGAGCCGGCCGGCGGGGGCGCAGCGGGCGCGGAGTGGCGCGGGAGGCCTGTTGCAGCTCGAGCAGCAGGCGGAGCACTCGAGGCACAGCCGGGCGTCGCAAGCGGAGGGCGAGTCGCGCCCTGGTTCTGGAAACTTTTCCAGAATCAGACGTCTAGGCTTATAGCCAGATGGCGGGGGAGACGTCTGGAAGACTATACAGACGTCTGAAAGGTGAGTTTTTCCGTCTTCTTCCTTCCTTTCGACTGACCGTACTGAGAGAGAGAGGAAATGGGTACACGCAGGTTCTGAGATTCGCATCCAACGCGAATCAGACGTCTAGCTGTAGTGACAGACGACGGGAACGACTTCCAGACGTCCGGGGTGACCATCGGACGTCTGGGAACTAGGCCAGATGCCCCCGTAGGCTTCTGGACGTCTGAGAACCCACGCAGAGCAAGGTAATCCCGATCCACTTTTTAAGACGTCTGGAAGAAGTTCCAGACGTCTGATTTTGCATTGTTTCGTCGTTTTTGACCCGTTTAGGGCCCGTTCGGGTTCTGTTTTCCGCGTTTCGAGTTGCGTCCTTTTCGGAATTAAATCCTCTACCCGTCTACAGTAACTATACACTATTTTGAGACACTGCTTGTGTTTGATTCTTGTGATAGGACCCCGTTCCTTTGCAGTCCCGGGGGTTGCGGAGGCACGTGGGATTCCCGACCACGCCCCCAGTTCGCTTGTTGTAACCGGTAGAGTGGCTTTTAGGTATAATATGTTAAATTATGGAACCATAAATAGAACCTAGGACATTGAATGAATCCTAGGAATGAGAAATATATTGAATGATAGATCCTAGGTGTTGCATGAATCCTAGGGCTGGAAAACTAGATTGTATGATAGATCCTAGGATACGGCATGAATCCTAGGACGGGAAAACTAGTGGAATATATGCATACTGCAGTCTTGAAAAAATGGAAAAGGACAAAAAGCTGCCTGTAATTTGAATTAACAGCTACCTGTTATGAATAAATAAACGTGATTGAGAACATGGATTGTAAGAACGTGAAACTGGAAAGTGAAACCTAAATGTTCTGAGCTGGAACCCTACGGGGAATTAGGAGTGGAACTCCTAGAAAGAGAAAGGAATGGAACTGAGAAAGAAAGATGTAGTTGTGTGTTGTCTCTTGGGTACGTAGTACCAAGGGAAGTACCTGTACCTGTTTAGTGCAGAGTGGGGCCAGCCACCCCAGGGACCCGGGGTTAGGACTAGCCGCTTTGTACCGACTTGCTGGCCCTCGTGTACGTAGTACCGAGGAGAGCTACTAGTGTAGGGAGGGCACTAGCTACCCCACAGGCCCCGGGGTTCTGCTAGCCTCCTACACCGACTTGTTAGGCCCACTGGGGCAAACTAGGGTAGTCAGGCGAGGGTGCGCGGACTGTGGAGGGGCAAGGACCCTGTTTGGTTACTGTGGAGGGGTCGAACCCCTGTTACTGAGAGGGCTCTGCCCTGGATTGGTTCCGTGCTGTGCTTTGGGTGCACCCGTTAACGGAAACGATTGACCGCGTTCCAGTGCGGGTTAGCTACCTGTGCGTTTATCGCGCGTGCCGTAGTCACCGTTACGTCTGTCCGTGACCTTGGGGTGGTTGACTGAGAGTAGGATCACCGCGGGGGACTCTCCCGGCCAGGAGAGCACCACGTGCTACTTCTACTTCTTGGAAAAGACTGCAATCAAGATCGTTCCCACGAGGAACATTCGAGATCAAGTAAAGGATCTGAGAAATAAATGAAATCGTGAGAAAATGAAAGACGTAAATAAAGAAAGTAACAGAGCATAACAGCTACTGTACACCCTACTATTTTCTTTAGTTTTAGTTGCCACTCTACTCAGCGTTTTGTTGACGTGTTACACTCGTTACCTTTCAGGACCAGGTGTGGAGCAGCCAGGGTCAGCGGCTGCAGAGGACGCTGGGCCGAGTAGGGTCCAGTAGAGTTACCACTGTCCTCTTGTACCTCTTTTTGTTCCACTGTAGTGAGTAGTTCTTGTTGTCGCTGTACCTTTCTTTGCCTGCAGTTCATATTATGTTACGAATGTTGTTCTACTGTTGTGGTGGTATACACTGTAGTGATTTCTTTTCTTACTGCTGTATTTTCTTACTGTTAGTTATATTCATGCTGAATGTGATTTATTTTACTGCTCTTTTGGTTACTTCCTCGTTGGACGACTAGGTCTTGGGATTAGTCGAGTCAGTCCGGTTCTCGTGTCTCGTAGGGACTCGGGAATCGGGTCGTTACAAGAGGGTATCAGAGCAAGGTCGTCCCGAGAAGTGAATCAACTACTGGAAAATAACCAATTCACATGTCTATAACTAGAGTAGCCACCACAACATATCTCTTGACGTGAGCTCTTAGACGTTTCGTTAGGTACGTCTGTTTTGACGTTTTTCATTTTGTTTCTCGGCTCCTTGCAGGAGATGCCTCGTCGCGGGACTGGCGAGACTGGCCGCGGGTGCGGCCGAGGATGAGGTCGGCGAGGTGGACGTGCCGTTGTTGACATGTCGGTGGACCAGCCACCACTCCCGGGCATCCAGGCCCAGGACCTCGCCCGGCTGATACGGGACATTGTACAAGAGGAGCTCCACCCACTGCCCCGAGCACCTCCTCCTGGGGCTTCAGAGGGGGAGTCCTCCGTGGGACCACACGACGAACGCGGCGCTGGACACGGGGGAGGGGATGGGCCGTTTCCGCCCCCACCTTCCTCAAACACTTCCGTGCACGAGGCACCTTCGCCTGGAGGTGCACCAGCACCTCCCCTACAGCGCCACTTCGAGCTTTTCGGGCAGTTCCGGAAGCTGAAGCCCCCCTCCTTCAAGGGGGATGAGGACCCGACCGAGGCAGAGGACTGGCTTGAGCAGCTGGTGAAGATCTTCAACACCCTTCGCCCCCCGGTGGAGTGTCGCGTGGCCTTTGCCACGTACTAGCTGGAGAGTGCGGCACACAGGTGGTGGAGGGAGGTCCGGGGACAAGAGAGGGACGAGCTGACGTGGGACCAGTTCGTCACCCTCTTCTGCGAGCAGTACTTTCCCCAGACGTGGCAGGACCAGAGGAGGCGGGAGTTCCACACTCTCCGCCAAGGGACGATGACCGTGAGCGCATACCACACTCGTTTCCTGGAGCTGTCCCGCTTTGCAGCGACAGCGGTAGCTATTGAGGAGGAGCGCCTTTGGAGGTTCACCAAGGGGCTCCGGCCTGTGATTCGGGGGTATGTCAAACCCCTGAAGCTGCCTACATTTTCGAGGGTGGTAGAGGCAGCTATGACTTACGAGGAGACCAACCCGTCCGCGCGAGACACTGACGGCGGGCGGAAGAAGACCTTTCAGCCAGACTTTTCACAGGGCCTGCGAGAGAGGAGACACGTGGCGTCCGCAGGAGATCCGTCACGTTTAACAGGGCTATCAGTGGCCTTTGGGGGCCCTCGACAGGGGCCAGTCGCTAGCACCGGACCCCCGCCCAGCCGACAGTAGGGACCCACTGAGGATGGGAGTCGGGTTCCCCTCTGTTACCAGTGTGGCCAGCCGAGCCACATCAGGAGGGACTGCTCGTCTAGGGCAGGAGGTCAGCAGATACTTCCCGCGCAGAGCACTGGAGGACGCGCAGGAGGCCACGGTTACCAGGCGCGAGGAGGAGGACAACAGTCACGAGGAGGGTACCGGCCAGCACCTACCCGTCCGACGCAGAGTGTGGCTGCTTCGTCCGCACCTAGAGCTGAGGGGCATATCAATGCCCTGACACACAGGGACGCCAGAGATTCGGGATCGGTGGTAGCAGGTATGGTTTCAGTTTCCGGCAGACTCGTTTACACTCTTTTCGATTCCGGCGCTATGCACTCGTTTGTCGCAGCCAGTTTCGCAGTTAGTTTGGGCCAGGATTATACACTGTTAGAGAATCCGTTCGTAATCAGAGGTCCGAGCGGTCAGCTGTTTGAAGCTGAGGAGGTGTACACGGATTGCGAGGTCAGCGTCGGGGGACATAGCCTGCCAGCTGACCGGATTATGATACAGATGGAGGACTTTGGAGTGATTCTGAGGATGGATTGGTTATCCGCTTACCAGGTGGGAGAGACCGCATTCAGTCACTGAGATTCGCAGTTTCCTGGGACTGGCAGGCTACTACAGACGATTCATCAGAGGATTTTCATTCGCAGTTACAGAGTTGGAGCCTTCTGGAGGAGGTGGGCAGTTGGCGACCTCTGGAGTTACGAGGGCACTGTGGGGCAGTGACGGTGACACGACAGACCAGGCCAGAGCTGATAGACCGCATCATCACAGGACAGATGGCCAATCCGTACTTGCAGTCCTTGCGCGATAGAGTACTGTCAGGAGACCTAGGGGACTTCTTCACAGACCAGGTGTTGCACCTAAGGGGACGGTTGTGCGTTTCCAGAGACGAGGAGGTGTTGAGAGAGCTCCTGACTGAGACACATGGTTCCAGGTTCACCATACATCCCGGAAACACGAAGATGTACCACGACTTGAGATGCGAGTTTCGGTGGAGGGGGATGAAGCGGGATGTGGGTGAATTCGTGCAGCAGTGCTTAGTGTGCCAGCAGGTGAAAGCCTAGCATCAGAGGCCTGCAGGGCCGCTACAGCCGCTTCCAGTGCCAGAGTGGAAGTGGGAGAGCATCACCATGGACTTGGTGGTGGGCTTACCTGTTACCCAGTGAGGACACGACGTTGTCTGGGTAATTGTGGATAGACTGACGAAGACGGCACGATTCCTGCCGATCCGAGTCACTTTGGGACCAGCGCAGTTGGCAGAGAGGTATATCCGTGATGTGGTACGACTACACGGAGTTCCGCAGGAGATCGTATCCGACCGGGATACCTGCTTTACGCCCCAGTTTTGGGTTGAGTTTCAGCAGGCCTTGGGGACGCGGTTGAGGTTTAGTACGGCTTACCACCCCCAGACAAACGGACAGTCTGAGCGCACGATACAGACACTTGAGGACCTTTTGCGTGCTTGTGTACTGGACTGGAGGGGCTCTTGGGATGAGCACCTGCCCCTAGCGGAGTTTGCATACAACAACAGTTATCACTCGAGTATCGGCATGGCTCCCTACGAGGCTCTGTACGGACGGAGGTGTACGGCACCCTTGAGTTGGGTTGAGGTGGGGACCAAGTGGGAGGTTAGCCCCAGGTTGATCCGGCAGAGTCAGGAGGTAGTCGAGCAGATCCACAGGTGACTCCGCACTGTCAGGAGCCGGCAGAAAAGCTACGCTGATCGGAGACGCAGAGAGGTGCAGTTTGAGGTTGGGGACCACGTCTTTCTTCGTGTTTCGCCCATGAAGGGCCTGCAGCGGTTTGGGGTGAGAGGGAAGCTCGCGCCGAGGTTCGTGGGGCCCTTTGAGGTCCTGGAGTGGGTTGGACCCGTTGCTTACAGACTTGCCCTTCCCCCGCAGCTTTCTGGTGTGCACGACGTGTTCCACGTGTCCAACCTCAGGAAGTACGTAGCCGATTCCAGTCACGTACTGAGTCACGAGAGCGTCGAGGTGGGCAACGACCTGACCTACCCCGAGTGGCCAGTGCAGATTCTAGACCGAGCCGTCCACAATTTGAGACGAAAGCAAGTACCCCTAGTAAAGGTTTTGTGGAGGAGCCAGCGGTACAAGGAGGCTACCTGGGAGCCTGAAGCAGCAATGCGGGAGCGGTACCCGGAGCTTTTCGCGGGTACGTCTTTTCGGACCGGCTTCGGTCGTCTTTGAGTTTGTTATGGTTATTTTGACGTCTTTTCCGCACCCTAGTTAGCGCAAGTTTCGGGGATGAAACTTCCTTTAAGTTTGTTATATTGTTATGAACGCACGCTCCAGACGTCTTTTAAGATGTCTGGGAGGTGGCCCAGACGTCGGACCAGACGTCTGGAATAACCTCCAGACGTCGGACAAGACGTCTGGGATCATTTCCAGACGTCTGTAAATCGGTTATTTTGGCACGATTGTTTCGTCTGCACGCCTGAGCGCGTAGACCTGAGGAAATTCCCTCTCTCTCTTTTTCCCTCTCCCTCCTGCGCCCTCTGTCACGCTCTCTCTCTCCTCCTCGTGCGGCCTTAAAAGGCCACGCCCTCTCCCTCACTCCCGTCACCTCCGTCTCCTTCCTCTTCTCCTTCCAGCCAGTGCGCGAGAGCGAGCGCGAGGGTGAGCGGCGGCGGCGACAGCCGCGGCGGGTGCGGGAGGAGGTGCTGCGCGAGGTAGGAGGCGTTGGCCGTGAGGGCTCAAGCCTGCCGGGGCAGCGGGAGCCGGCCGGCAGGGGCGCAGCGAGCATGGAGTGGCGCGGGAGGCCTGCTGCAGCTCGAGCAGCAGGCGGAGCACTCGCGGCGCGGCCAGGCGTCGCTAGCGGAGGGCGAGTCGCGCCCTGGTTCTGGAAACTTTTCCAGAATCAGACGTCTGGGCTTATAGCCAGACGGCGGGGGAGACGTCTGGAAGACTGTACAGATGTCTGAAAGGTGAGTTTTTCTGTCTTCTTCCTTCCTTTCGACTGACCGTACTGAGAGAGAGAGGAAATGGGTACACTCAGGTTCTAAGATTCGCATCCAACGCGAATCAGACGTCTTGCTGTAGTGACAGACGACGGGAACGACTTCCAGACGTCCAGGGTGACCATCAGACGTCTGGGAACTAGACCAGACGCCCCCTGTAACGACCCGGTTCCTGAGTCCCTACGAGACACGAGAACTGGACCGACTCGACTAATCCCAAGACCTAGTCGTCCAACGAGGAAGTAATCAAAAGAGCAGTAAAATAAACCACATTCAGCATGAATATAACTAACAGTAAGAAAGTACAGCAGTAAGGAAGGAAACTACTACAGTATATACCACCACAACAGTAGAACAACATTTATCATATAACATGAACTGCAGGTAAAGAAAAGTACAGCGGAAATAAGAACTACTCACTATAACGGAAACAAAGAGGTACAAAAGACAGTGGTAACTCTACTGGACCCTACTCGGCCCAGCGTCCTCTGCAGCCACTGACCCTGGCTGCTCAACACCTAGTCCTGAAAAAGGTAACGAGTGTAACACGTCAGCAAAACGCTGAGTAGAGTGGCAACTAAAACTAAGGACAACAGTAGAGTGTACAGTAGCTGTTATGTTCTATTACTTTCTTTATTCACATCTTTCAACTGTCTCACTATTTCATTTATTCCTCAGATCTTTTACTTGATCTCGAATGTTCCTCGTGGGAACGATCTTGATTGCAGTCTTTTCCAAAAAGTAGAAGTAGCACGTGGTACTCTCCTGGCCGGGAGAGTCCCCCGTGGTGATCCTACCCTCGGTTAACCACCCCAAGGTCACTGACAGACGTAACGGTGACTACGGCACGCGCGATAAACGCACAGGTAGCTAACCCGTACTGGCACGCGGTCAATCGTTTCCGTTAACGGGTGAGTCCAAAGCACAGCACGGAACCAGTCCAGGGCAGAGCCCTCTCAGTAACAGGGGTCCAACCCCTCCACAGTAACCAACCCGGGGCATTGCCCCTCCACAGTCCGCGCACCCTCGCCTGACTACCCTGGTTTGCCCCAGCGGGCCTAACAAGTCGGTGTGGGAGGCTAGCAGAACCCCGGGGCCCGTGGGGTAGCTAGTACCTCCCTACACTAGTATCTCTCCTCGGTACTACGTACGCGAGGGCCAGCAAGTCGGTACAGAGTGGCTAGTCCTAACCCCGGGTCCCTGGGGTGGCTGGCTCCGCTCTACACTAAACAGGGGGACAGTTGCTCTCCTTGGTACTCCGTACTCAAGCGCCAGCTTACTTCCCCAATACTATTCCATTCACTTTCCAGGAGTTCTACTCCTACTTCCCAGTAGGGTTCCATCCTTTTTACTCAAACATCTAGGTTTCACTTTCCAGTTTCACATTCTTACAATCCATGTTCTCAACCATGTTATTTATTCACAACAGGCAGCTGTTAATTCAAATTACAGGCAGCTTTATATCTCTTTCCATTTTCCAAGACTGCAGTATTATACATTCCACTAGTTTTCCCATCCTAGGATTCATGCCATATCCTAGGATCTATCATACAATCTAGTTTTCCAGTCCTAGGATTCATGCAACACCTTGGAGCTATCATTCCATCTATTTCTCATTCCTAGGATTCATGCAATGTCCTAAGTTCTATTTATGGTTCCATAATTTAACAGATTTTATTAATAACTTAAAGCCACTCTACCAGGTACAACGGGAGTAATGGGGGCGTGATCGGGAATCCCGCGTGCCTCTGCGACTCCTAAGACTGCGACTGAACGAGGTCCTATCACAAGGATCAAACACAAGGAGTGTCTCAAAATAGTGTATAGCTACTGTAGACGGGTAGAGGAATTAATTCTGAAAAGAACGCAACTCGAATCGCGGAAAACGGAACCCGAACGGGCCTTAAACGGGTCGAAAATGATGGCACTGTGTAAAATCAGACGTCTGGAACTTCTTCCAGACGTCTTAAAAAGTGGATCAGAGAATTACCTGTTCAGCGTGGTTTCCCAGACATCCAGAAGTCTACGGGGACGTCTGGCCTAGCTCCCAGACGTCCGATGGTCACCCCGGACGTCTGGAGGTCGCTCCCGCCGTCTGGTACAACAGCCAGACGTCTGATTCGCGTTGGATGGCGAATCACCGAGCCTGCGCACACCCATCTCCCTCCCTCAGTACGGTCAGTTGACAGGAAGGAAGAAGAAGACGGAAAACTCACCTTTCAGACGTCTGGAAGGTCTTCCAGACGTCACCCTCGCCGTCTGGCTATCAACCCAGACGTCTAATTCTGGAAATTTTTCCAGAACAGGGCGCCACCCGGCTTCCGCTCGCGACACCGCCTGCGTCGCACCTCACGCGCCTGCTGTTCAGACCGCGGCAGTCCCCCCTCCGCGTCGCTCCGCGCCCCTTGCGCCCTCCGCTGGCCGGCCCTAGCAGCCCCGGCAAGCTCGCCCTCACGGCAGAGCTCCACTCTCGCACGCAGCACCTCCTCCGCGCTCACTGTGGCCGCCGCTGCCGCCCTCACGCTCACTGGCTGAAGGAGAAGAGGGAGGAGACGGTGGAGACGACGGGAGGGAGCACGTGGCCTTTTAAGGCCGCGCGAGGAGGAGAGAGAGGACGCGGCAGGTGTTTGCAGCCGCAGAGAAAGAGGGAATAAGCGAATATCCGGTCTGCGTGCTCAGGCGCGCAGACGACCCGCGCGTGTCGAAATTAACGGATTTCCAGACGTCTGGCCAGACGTCGGGTCCGACGTCTGAGCCACCTCCCAGACGTCTGGGGCACGCGTTCGTTACACCCTCACAGGCATCTGGACGTCTGAGAACCCACGCAGAGCAAGGTAATTCCTGATCCACTTTTTAAGACGTCTGGAAGAAGTTCCAGATGTCTGATTTTGCATTGTTTCATCGTTTTCGACCCGTTTAGGGCCCGTTCGGGTTCTGTTTTCTGCGTTTCGAGTTGCATCCTTTTCGGAATTAAATCCTCTACCCGTCTACAGTAACTATACACTGTTTTGAGACACTCCTTGTGTTTGATTCTTGTGATAGGACCCCGTTCCGTTGCAGTCCCGGGGGTTGCGGAGGCACGCGGGATTCCCGACCACGCCCCCAGTTCGCCTGTTGTAACTGGTAGAGTGGCTTTTAAGTATAATCTGTTAAATTATGGAACCATAAATAGAACCTAGGACATTGCATGAATCCTAGGAATGAGAAATAGATTGAATGATAGATCCTAGGTGTTGCATGAATCCTAGGGCTGGAAAACTAGATTGTATGATAGGTCCTAGGATACGGCATGAATCCTAGGACGGGAAAACTAGTGGAATATATGCATACTGCAGTCTTGAAAAAATGGAAAAGGACAAAAAGCTGCCTGTAATTTGAATTAACAGCTACCTGTTATGAATAAATAAACGTGATTGAGAACATGGATTGTAAGAACGTGAAACTAGAAAGTGAAACCTAAATGTTCTGAGCTGGAACCCTACGGGGAATTAGGAGTGGAACTCCTGGAAAGAGAAAGGAATGGAACTGAGAAAGAAAGATGTAGTTGTGTGTTGTCTCTTGGGTACGTAGTACCAAGGGAAGTACCTATACCTGTTTAGTGCAGAGTGGGGCCAGCCACCCCAGGGACCCGGGGTTAGGACTAGCCGCTTTGTACCGACTTGCTGGCCCTCGTGTACGTAGTACCGAGGAGAGCTACTAGTGTAGGGAGGGCACTAGCTACCCCACGGGCCCCGGGGTTCTGCTAGCCTCCTACACCGACTTGTTAGGCCCACTGGGGCAAACCAGGGTAGTCAGGCGAGGGTGCGCGGACTGTGGAGGGGCAAGGCCCCTGTTTGGTTACTGTGGAGGGGTCGAACCCCTGTTACTGAGAGGGCTCTGCCCTGGACTGGTTCCGTGCTGTGCTTTGGGCGCACCCGTTAACGGAAACGACTGACCTCGTGCCAGTGCGGGTTAGCTACCTGTGCGTTTATCACGCGTGCCGTAGTCACCGTTACGTCTGTCCGTGACCTTGGGGTGGTTGACTGAGAGTAGGATCACCGCGGGGGACTCTCCTGGCCAAGAGAGCACCACGTGCTACTTCTACTTCTTGGAAAAGACTGCAATCAAGATCGTTCCCACGAGGAACATTCGAGATCAAGTAAAGTATCTGAGAAATAAATGAAATCGTGAGAAAATTGAAAGACGTAAATAAAGAAAGTAACAAAACATAACAGCTACTGTACACCCTACTATTTTCTTTAGTTTTAGTTGCCACTCTACTCAGCGTTTTGCTGACGTGTTACACACGTTACCTTTCAGGACCAGGTGTGGAGCAGCCAGGGTCAGTGGCTGCAGAGGACGCTGGGCCGAGTAGTGTCCAGTAGAGTTACCACTGTTCTCTTGTACCTCTTTTTGGTTCCACTGTAGTGAGTAGTTCTTGTTTCTGCTGTACCTTTCTTTACCTGCAGTTCATATTATGTTACAAATGTTGTTCTACTGTTGTGGTGGTATATACTGTAGTGATTTCTTTTCTTACTGCTGTATTTTCTTACTTTTAGTTATATTCATGCTGAATGTGGTTTATTTTACTGCTCTTTTGGTTACTTCCTCGTTGGACGACTAGGTCTTGGGATTAGTCGAGTCGGTCCGGTTCTCGTGTCTCGTAGGGACTCGGGAATCGGGTCGTTACAAGAGGGAAGCTCGCGCCGAGGTTTGTGGGGCCCTTTGAGGTCCTGGAGTGGGTTGGACCCATTGCTTACAGGCTTGCCCTCCCCCTGCAGCTTTCTGGTGTGCACGGCGTGTTCCACGTGTCCAACCTCAGGAAGTACGTAGCCGATCCCTGTCACGTACTGAGTCACGAAAGCGTCTAGGTGGGCAACGACCTGACCTACCCCGAGCGGCCAGTGCAGATTCTAGACTGAGCCATCCGCAGTTTGAGACGAAAGTAAGTACCCTTGGTAAAGGTTTTGTGGAGGAGCCAGCGGTACGAGGAGGCTACCTGGGAGCCTGAGGCGGCAATGCGGGAGCGGTACCCGGAACTCTTCGCGGGTACGTCTTTTCGGACCAGCTTCGGTCCTCTTTGAGTTTGTTATGGTATTTATGACATTTTCCCGCACCCTAGTTAGCGCAAGTTTCCGGGACGAAACTTCCTTTGAGTTTGTTATATTGTAACGAACGCGCGCTTCAGACGTCTTTTAAGATGTCTGGGAGGTGGCCCAGACGTCTGACCAGACATCTGGAACCACTTCCAGACGTCTGGGAATCGGTTATTTTTGGCACGCCCGATTCGTCTGAGCGCCTGAGCGCGCAGACCTGTGTACGCTCTCTCTCCCTCTCTTTTTCCCTCTCTCCTGTGGCTGCAGACCCACCCTGTCTCGCGCTCTCTCTCTTCCTCACGCGGCCTTAAAACGCCACACCCTCCCCCTCAGTTCTGTCACCTCCGCCCCCTTCCTCTTCTCCTTCCATTCGGTGCGCGAGACCAAGCACGAGTGAGCGGCGGCGGCGATAGCCGCGGCGGGTGCGGGAGGAGGTGCTGCGCAGGGGAGGAGGCGTCAACCGTGAGGGCTCGAGCCTGTCGGGGCAGCGGGAGCCGGCCAGCGAGGCCGCAGCAGACGTAGGGTGGCGCGAGAGGCCTACTGCAGCTCGAGCAGCAGGCGGAGCACTCGCAGCGCGGCCGTGTGTCGCGAGCGGAGGATGAGTGGTGCCCTGATTCTGGAAAATTTTCCAGAATCAGACGTCTGGGATTCCAACCAGACGACTGGGAAGACGTCTGGAGGACTGTCCAGACGTCTGGAGGACTGTCCAGACGTCTGGAGGACTGTCCAGACGTCTGAAAGGTGAGTTATTTTCATACCTTCTTCCTTTCCTACAACCGTCCGTACTGAGAGAGAGAAATGGGTACACGCAGGTTCGGGGATTCGCATCCAACGCAAATCAGACGTCTGGCTGCAGTGCCAGACGACGGGAACGACTTCCAGACGTCCTGGGTGACCATCGGACGTCTGGGAACTAGGCCAGACGCCCCCGCAGGCTTCTGGACGTCTGAGAGACCACGCAGAGCAAAGGTAACCCCTGATCCACTTTTTAAGACGTCTGGAATAAGTTCCAGACATCTGATTTTGCATTGTTTCGTCGTTTTCGACCCGTTTTGGGCCCGTTCGGGTTCCGTTTTCCGCGTTTCGAGTTGCGTTCTTTTCGGAATTAAATCCTCTACCTGTCTACAGTAACTGTATACTGTTTTGAGAAATTCCTTGTGTTTGATCCTTGTGATAGGACCCCGTTCCGTTGCAGTATCGGGGTTGCGGAGGCACGCGGGATTCCCGACCACACCCCCAGTTCGCCTGTTGTAACCGATAGAGTGGCATTTAAGTTTATTAGCATAATCTGTTAAATTATGGAACCATAAATAGAACCTAGGACATTACATGAATCCTAGGAATGAGAAACGAGGTTGAATGATAGATCCTAGGGTGTTGCATAAATCCTAGGGCTGGAAAACTAGATTGTTTGAGAGATCCTAGGGTATGACATGAATCCTAGGAAGAGAAAACTAGTGGAATATGTGAACACTACAGTCTTGAAAATGTGGAAAAGAAATAATAGCTTCCTGTAAATTTGTTTAAATAGCTGCATGTTATGAATAAATGAACATGATTAAGAATATGGGATGTATGAACGTGAAACTGGAAAGGTGAAACCGGAATGCGCTGAGTTAAAGAGCTGGAACCCTACGGGGAATTAGGAGTAGAACTCCTGGAAAGTGAATGGAATAGAATTGGGGAAGTGATGTGGCCCTTGAGTACGGAGTACCAAGGAGAGCGACTGTCCCCTTGTTTAGTGCAGAGCGAAGCCAGCCGCCCCAGGGACCCGGGGTTAGGGCTGGCCACTCTGTACCGACTTGCTGGCCCTTGTGTACGTAGTACCGAGGAGAGCTACTAGTGTAGGGAGGTACTAGCTACCCCACGGGCCCCGGGGTTCTGCTAGCCTCCTACACCGACTTGTTAGGCCCACTGGAGTCAGGCGAGGGTACGCGGACTGTGGAGGGGCAAGGCCCCTGTTTGGTTACTGTGGAGGGGTTGGACCCCTGTTACTGAGAGGGCTCTGCACTGTACTGGTTCCGTGATGTGCTTTGGGCGCACCCGTTAAAGGAAACAACTGACCGCGTGCCAGTGCAGGTTAGCTACCCGTGCGTTTATCGCGCACGCCGTAGTCACCGTTACGTCTGTCAGTGACCTTGGGGTGGTTGACTGAGAGTAGGATCACCACGGGGGACTCTCCCGGCCAGGAGAGCACCATGTGCTACTTCTACTGTTCGGAAAAGACTGCAATCAAGATCGTTCCCACGAGGAACATTCGAGATCAAGTGAAGGATCTGAGAAATAGATAAATTGTGAAACAATAGAAAGACGTAAATAAAGGAAGAAAGAAAATTAAAACAGCTACTGTACACTTTACTGTTTCTTTAATTTAGCTGCCACTCTACTCAGCGTTTTGCTGACGTGTTACACTTGTTCCCTTTCAGGACCAGGTGTTGAGCAGCCAGGGTCAGCGGCTGCAGAGGACGCTGGGTCGAGTAGGGTCCAGTAGAGTTACCACTATTCTCTTGTACCTCTTTTTGGTTCTACTGTAGTGAGTAGTTCTTGTTTCCGCTGTACTTTTCTTTACCTGCAGTTCATATTATGTTATGAATGTTGTTTTACTGTTGTGGTGGTACATACTGTAGTGGTTTCTTTCCTTACTGCTGTATTTTCTTGCTGTTAGCTATATTCATGCTGAATGTGGTTTATTTTACTGCTCTTTTGGTTACTTTCTCGTTGGACGACCAGGTCTTGGGATTAGTCGAGTTGGTCCGGTTCTCGTGTCCCGTAGGGACTTGGGAATCGGGTCGTTACCATATCTGTGTGTGTGTCTATATATATATGTGTGTGTGTGTGTGTGTGTGTCTCTATATATATATGTATACACACACACACACATATATATATATATACACACAAACACACACACATATATATATATATAAACACACACACATACACACACACACACACACACACACACATACACACACACACACACACACACACATATATATAGAGACACACACACATATATACATATATATATATATATATATATATATTTATATATGTGTGTGTGTCTCTATATATATGTGTGTGTGTGTGTGTGTGTGTGTGTGTGTGTGCGTGCGTGTGTGTGTGTGTCTCTATATATATATACACACACACACATAGTATATATATATATGTATATATATACATATATGTATGTGTATATATATATATGTGTGTATATACAGATATATATATATGTATGTATGTATATATATATATATATATATGTATGTATATATATAAATATATATACATAAATACATACATATATATATATGTATATGTATTTATGTATTTATGTATATATATATATAGATATTGTAACGACCCGGTTCCCGAGCCCCTACGAGACACGAGAACCGGACCGACTCAACTAATCCCAAGACCTAGTCGTCCAACGAGGAAGTAACCAAAAGAGCAGTAAAATAAACCACATTCAACATGAATATAACTAACAGTAAGAAAACACAGCAGCAAGGAAAGAAACTACTACAGTATATACCACCACAACAGTAGAACAACATTCATAACATAATATGAACTGCAAGTAAAGAAAAGTACAGCAGAAACAAGAACTACTCACTATAACGGAACAAAAAGAGGTACAAGAGAACAGTGGTATCTCTACTGGACCCTACTCGGCCCAGCGTCCTCTGCAGCCGCTGACCCTGGCTGCTCAACACCTGGTCCTGAATGGTAACGAGTGTAACACGTCAGCAAAACGCTGAGTAGAGTGGCAGCTAAACTAAAGAAACAGTAAAGTGTACAGTAGCGGTTTTAAATTTTCTTTCTTCCTTTATTTACGTCTTTCTATTGTTTCACAATTTATCTATTTCTTAGATCCTTCACTTGATCTCAAATGTTCCTCGTGGGAACGATCTTGATTGCAGTCTTTTCCGAACAGTAGGAGTAGCACGTGGTGCTCTCCTGGCCGGGAGAGTCCCCCGTGGTGATCCTACTCTCAGTCAACCACCCCAAGGTCACTGACAGACGTAACGGTGACAATGGCATGCGCGGTAAACGCACGGGTAGCTAACCCGCACTGGCATGCGGTCAGTCATTTCCGTTAACGGGTGCGCCCAAAGCACAGCACGGAACCAGTACAAGGCAGAGCCCTCTCAGTAACCGGGGTCCAACCCCTCCACAGTAACCAAACAGGGGCCTTGCCCCTCCACAGTCCGCGCACCCTCGCCTAACTACCCTGGTTTGCCCCAGTGGGCCTAACAAGTCGGTGTGGGAGGCTAGCAGAACCCCGGGGCCCGTGGGGTAGCTAGTACCTCCCTACACTAGTAGCTCTCCTCAGTACTACGTACACGAGGGCCAGCAAGTCGGTACAGAGTGGCCAGTCCTAACCCCGGGTCCCTGGGGCGGCTGGCTCCGCTCTACACTAAACAGGGGGGACAATCGCTCTCCTTGGTACTCCATACTCAAGGGCCAGCTCACTTCCCCAATTCTATCCCATTCACTTTCCAGGAGTTCTACTCCTAATTCCCCGTAGGGTTCTAGCTCTTTAACTCAGAACATTCCAGTTTCACCATTCCAGTTTCACGTTCATACATCCCATATTCTTAATCATGTTCATTTATTCATAACAAGCAGCCGTTAATTCAATTCACAGGCAGCTATTATTTCCTTTCCACATTTTCCAAGACTGCAGTATTCATACATTCCACTAGTTTTCCCGTCCTAGGATTCATGCCATATCCTAGGATCTATCATACAATCTAGTTTTCCAACCCTAGGATTCATGCAACACCCTAGGAATCTACCATTCAATCTATTTCTCATTCCTCCAGAAGCCTGCGGGGACGTCTGGAGGTCGCTCCCGCCATCTGGTACTACAGCCAGACGTCTGATTCGCGTTGGATGGCGAATCACCGAGCCTGCGCGCACCCAACTCTCTCTCTCAGTACGGTCAGTCGACAGGAAGGAAGAAGACGGAAGAACTCACCTTTCAGACGTCTGGATGGTCTTCCAGACGTCACCCACGCCGTCTGGCTATCATCCCAGACGTCTGATTCTGGAAATGTTTCCAGAACCAGGCCTCAACTCGCCCTCCGCTCACGACGCCGTGCCTCGTCGCACCTCGTGCGCCTGCTGCTCGGACCGTAGCAGTCCCCCCCGCGTCGCCCCGCGCCCGCTGCGCTCCCCGTCGGCCGACCCTGGCAGCCCGGCGAGCTCGCCCTCACGGCTGAGCGCCGCTCTCGCACGCAGCACCTCCTCCGCGCTCACTGCGGCCGCCGTTGCCACTGCAACCTCGCGCTCGCTATCGCGCTGTAACGAACGCGTGCCCCAGATGTCTTTTAAGACGTCTGGGAGGCGGCCCAGACGTCGGACCAAACGTCTTGGATCACATCCAGACGTCTGACCAGACGTCTGGGATCGTTTCCAGATGTCTGAAAATCCGTTAATTTTGACACGCGCGGGTCGTCTGCGCGCCTGAGCGCGCAGACCGGATATTCGCTTATTCCCTCTTTCTCTGCGGCTGCAGACACCTGCCGCATCCTCTCTCTCCTCCTTGCGCGGCCTTAAAAGGCCACGCGCTCCCTCCCGTCGTCTCCACCGTCTCCTCCCTCTTCTCCTTCAGCCAGTGAGCGTGAGCGCGAGGGCGGCAGCGGCGGCCGCAGTGAGCACGGAGGAGGTGCGATGTGCGAGAGCGGAGCTCTACCGTGAAGGCGAGCTCGCTGGGGCTGCTAGGGCCGGCCGACAGAGGGCGGGGGGGGTGCGGAGTGACACGGAGGGGGGACTGCTGCGGTCTGAGCAGCAGGCACGCGAGGTGCGACGCGGGCGGCGTCGCGAGCGGAGGCCGGGTGGCGCCCTGATTCTGGAAGAATTTCCAGAATCAGACGTCTGGGTTGATATCCAGACGGCGAGGGCGACGTCTGGAAGACCATCCAGACGTCTGAAAGGTGAGTTTTCCGTCTTCTTCTTCCTTCCTGTCGACTGACCGTACTGAGGGAGGGAGATGGGTGTGCGCAGGCTCGGTGATTCGCCATCCAACGTGAATCAGATGTCCAGCTATTGTACCAGACGGCGGGAGCGACCTCCAGACGTCCGGGGTGACCATCGGACGTCTTGGAGCTAGGCCAGACGTCCCCGCAGACTTCTGGACGTCTGGGAAACCACGCTGAACAGGTAATTCTCTGATCCACTTTTTAAGACGTCTGGAAGAAGTTCCAGACGTCTGATTTTGCACAGTGTTGTCATTTTCGACCCGTTTAGGGCCCGTTCGGGTTCCGTTTTCCGCGATTCGAGTTGCGTTCTTTTCAGAATTAATTCCTCTACCCGTCTACAGTAGCTATACACTATTTTGAGACACTCCTTGTGTTTGATCCTTGTGATAGGACCCCATTCTGTTGCAGTCTCGGGGGTCGCGGAGGCACGCGGGATTCCCGACCACGCCCCCATTTCTCCCGTTGTACCTGGTAGAGTGGCTTTAAGTTATTAATAAAATCTGTTAAATTATGGAACCATAAATAGAACCTAGGACATTGCATGAATCCTAGGAATGAGAAATAGATGAAATGATAGCTCCTAGGTGTTGCATGAATCCTAAGACTAGAAAACTAGATTTTATGATAAATCCTAGGATATGGCATGAATCCTAGGATGGGAAAACTAGTGGAATGTATAATACTGCAGTCTTGGAAAATGGAAAGAGATATAAAGCTGCCTGTAATTTGAATTAACAGCTGCCTGTTGTGAATAAATAACGTGGTTGAGAACATGGATTGTAAGAATGTGAAACTGGAAAGTGAAACCTGGATGTTTGAGTAAAAAGGATGGAACCCTACAGGGAAGTAGGAGTAGAACTCCTGGAAAGTGAATGGAATAGTATTGGGAAGTGAGTTGGCCCTTGAGTACGGAGTACCAAGGAGAGCGACTGTCCCCCTGTTTAGTGCAGAGCGGAGCCAGCCGCCCCAGGGACCCGGGGTTAGAACTGGCCACTCTGTACCGACTTGCTGGCCCTCGCGTACGTAGTACCGAGGAGAGCTACTAGTGTAGGGAGGTACTAGCTACCCCACGGGCCCCGGGGTTCTGCTAGCCTCCCACACCAACTTGTTAGGCCCGCTAGGGCAAACCAGGGTAGTCAGGCGAGGGTGCGCGGACTGTGGAGGGGCAAGGCCCCTGTTTGGTTAATGTGGAGGGGTTGGACCCCTGTTACTGAGAGGGCTCTGCCCTGGACTGGTTCCGTGCTGTGCTTTGGGCGCACCCGTTAACGGAAACGACTAACTGCGTGCCAGTACGGGTTGGCTACCTGTGCATTTATCGCGCGTGCCGTAGTCTCCGTTACGTTTGTCAGTGACCTTGGGGTGGTTGACTGAGGGTAGGATCACCACGGGGGACTCTCCCGGAAAGGAGAGCACCACGTGCTACTTCTACTTTTTGGAAAAGACTGCAATCAAGATCGTTCCCACGAGGAACATTCGAGATCAAGAAAAAGATCTGCGGAATAAATGAAATAGTGAGACAATTGAAAGATG
>JAZHRO010000007.1:6042500-6067500 GCA_037157565.1 Thalassia testudinum
ACTGGAAAACTAGATTGTATGATAGTCCTAGGATATGGCATGAATCCTAGGATGGGAAAACTAATGGAATGTATAATATTGTAGTCTTGGAAAATGGAAAGAGATATGAAGCTGCCTGTAATTTGAATTAACAGCTGCCTGTTGTGAATAAATAACGTGGTTGAGAACATGGATTGTAAGAATGTGAAACTGGAAAGTGAAACCTGGATGTTTGAGTAAAAAGGATGGAACCCTACGGGGAAGTAGGAGTAGAACTCCTGGAAAGTGAATGGAATAGTTTTGGGGAAGTGAGCTGGCCCTTGAGTACGGAGTACCAAGGAGAGCGACTGTCCCCCTGTTTAGTGCAGAGCGGAGCTAACCGCCCCAGGGACCCGGGGTTAGGACTGGCCACTCTGTACCGACTTGCTGGCCCTTGCGTACGTAGTACCGAGGAGAGCTACTAGTGTAGGGAGGTACTAGCTACCCCACGGGCCCCAGGGTTCTGCTAGCCTCCCACACCGACTTGTTAGGCCCGCTGGGGCAAACCAGGGTAGTCAGGCGAGGGTGCGCGGACTGTGGAGGGGCAAGGCCCCGGTTTGGTTACTGTGGAGGGGTTGGACCCCTGTTACTGAGAGGGCTCTGCCCTGGACTGGTTCCGTGCTATGCTTTGGGCGCACCCGTTAACGGAAACGACTGACCCGGTGCCAGTACGGGTTAGCTACCTGTGCGTTTATCGAGCGTGCCGTAGTCACCGTTACGTCTGTCAGTGACCTTGGGGTGGTTGACTGAGGGTAGGATCACCACGGGGGACTCTCCCGGCCAGGAGAGCACCACGTGCTACTTCTACTTTTTAGAAAAGACTGGAATCAAGATCGTTCCCACGAGGAACATTCGAGATCAAGAAAAAGATTTGGGGAATAAATGAAATAGTGAGACAATTGAAAGATGTGAATAAAGAAAGTAATAGAACATAACAGCTACCGTACACTCTACTGTTGTCTTCAGTTTTAGTTGCCACTCTACTCAGCGTTTTGCTGACGTGTTACACTCGTTACCTTTTTCAGGACCAGGTGTTGAGCAGCCAGGGTCAGCGGCTGCAGAGGACGCTGGGCCGAGTAGGGTCCAGTAGAGTTACCACTGTCTTTTGTACCTCTTTGTTTCCGTTATAGTGAGTAGTTCCTATTTCCGCTGTACTTTTCTTTACCTGCAGTTCATGTTATATGATAAATGTTGTTCTACTGTTGTGGTGGTATATGCTGTAGTAGTTTCTTTCCTTACTGCTGTACTTTCTTACTGTTAGTTATATTCATGCTGAATGTGATTTATTTTACTGCTCTTTTGGTTACTTCCTCGTTGGACGACTAGGTCTTGGGATTAGTCGAGTCGGTCCGATTCTCGTGTCTCGTAGGGACTCAGGAATCGGGTCGTTACAAGATGGTATCAGAGCAAGGTCATCCCAAGAAGTGAATCAACTGACTGGAAAATAACCAATTCGCATGTTTATAGCTAGAGTAGCCACCACAACATATCTCTTGACATGAGCTCTTAGAAGTTTCGTTAGGTACCGTCTGTTTGACGTTTTCGTTTTGTTTTGCATCTCCTTGCAGGAGATGCCTCGTCGCGGGACTGGCGAGACTGGCCGCGGGCGCTGCCGAGGGCGAGGTCGGCGAGGTGGACGTGCTGTTGTTGACGTCTCGGTGGACCAGCCACCAATCTCGGGCATCCAGGCCCAGGACCTCGCCAGAATGATACGAGATATTGTACGAGAGGAGCTCCACCCACCGCCCCGAGCACCTCCTCCTGGGGCTGCAGAGGGGGAGTCCTCTGTGGGACCATGCGACGGACACGGCGCTGGACACGAGGGAGGGGATGGGCCGTTGCCGCCCCCACCTTCCTCCGACACTTCTGTACACGAGGCACCTTCGCCTGGAGGTGCACCAGCACCTCCCCTACAGCGCCACTTCGAGCTTTTCGGACAGTTCCGGAAGCTGAAGCCCCCCTCCTTCAAGGGGGATGAGGACCCGACAGAGGCAGAGGACTGGCTTGAGCAACTGGAGAAGATCTTCAACACCCTTCGCGCCCCCCGGTGGAGTGCCGCGTGGCCTTTGCCACATACCAGCTGGAGAGTGCGGAACACCGGTGGTGGAGGGCGGTCCGGGGACAGGAGAGGGACGAGCCGACGTGGGACCAGTTCGTCACCCTCTTCTGCGAGCAGTACTTTCCCCAGACGTGGCAGGACCAGAGGAGGCGGGAGTTCCACACTCTCCGCCAAGGGATGATGACTGTGAGCGTGTACCGCACGCGTTTCTTGGAGCTGTCCCGCTTTGCAGCGACAGCGGTAGCCACTGAGGAGGAGCGCCTTTGGAGGTTCACGGAGGGGCCCCGGCCTGCGATCCGGGGGTATGTCAACCCCCTGAAGTTGCCTACATTTTCGAGGGTGGTAGAGGCAGCTATGACTTACGAGGAGACCAACCCGTCCGCGCGAGACACCGACGGTGGGTGGAAGAGGCCCTTTCAGCCAGACTTCTCACAGGGCCGGCGAGAACGGAGACACGTGGCGTCCGCAGGAGAGCCGTCACGTTGTGCAGGGCCATCAGTGGCCTTTGGGTCCCTCGATAGGGGCCAGTCGCTAGCACCGGACCCCCGCCTAGTCGACAGCAAGGACCCACTGAGGGCGGGAGTCAGGTTCCCCTCTGCTACCAGTGTGGCCAGCCGGGCCACGTCAGGAGGGACTGCCCATCTAGGGAAGGAGGTCAGCAGATACTCCCCACGCAAAGCACTGGAGGGCACGCAGGAGGCCGCGGTTCCCAGGCGCGAGGAGGAGGACAGCAGTCGCGAGGAGGGTACCGGCCAGCACCTACCCGTCCGACGCAGAGTGTGGCTGCTTTGTCCGCACCTAGAGCTGCGGGGCGTATCAACGCCCTAACACACAGGGACGCCAGAGCTTCGGGATCGGTGGTAGCAGGTATGGTTTCAGTTTCTGGTATACTCGTTTACACGCTTTTCGATTCTGGCGCTACGCACTCATTTGTCGCAGCCAGTTTCGCTGTTAGTTTGGACCAGGATTATACACTGTTAGAGAATCCGTTCGTAATCAGAGGTCCGAGTGGTCAGCTGTTTGTAGCTGAGGAGGTGTACACGGATTGCGAGGTCAGCGTTGGAGGACATAGCCTGCCAGCTAACCTGATTATGATCCAGATGGACTTTGGAGTGATTCTAGGGATGGATTGGCTGTCCGCTTACCACGCCTTGGTGGACTGTTTTGAGAGGAAGATTGTCTTCTCCATTCCGGAGTTGCCTTCTTTCGAGTTTCACGGACAGCTAGTGGACGGAGGTTTCAGGTGCATTTCGGCACTTCGGGCGGCGAGACTTTTGAGCCAGGGGTGGGAGGGCTTCCTAGCTTGTGTGGTGGCAGTGCCCAGCCCTGTGGCAGACTTCCAGAGTGTAACGACCCCGTTCCCGAGTCCCTACGAGACACGAGAACCGGACCGACTCGACTAATCCCAAGACCTAGTCGTCCAACGAGGAAGTAACCAAAAGACAGTAAAATAAACCACATTCAGCATGAATATAACTAACAGTAAGAAAGTACAGCAGTAAGGAAAGAAACTACTACAGTAGATACCACCACAACAGTAGAACAACATTTATCATATAACAAGAACTGCAGGTAAAGAAAGTACAGCGGAAACAAGAACTACTCACTAGAACAGAAACAAAAGAGGTACAAGAGACTGTGGTAAACTCTACTGGACCCTACTCGGCCCAGCGTCCTCTGTAGCCGCCGACCCTGGCTGCTCAACACCTGGTCCTGAAAAAGGTAACGAGTGTAACACGTCAGCAAAATGCTGAGTAGAGTGGCAAACCAACTAAAGGCAACAGTAGAGTGTACAGTAGCTGTTATGTTCTATTACTTCCTTTATTCACATCTTTCAATTTTTCTCACTATTTCATTTGTTTCTCAGATCCATTACTTGATCTCGAATGTCCTCGTGGGAACGATCTTGATTGCAGTCTTTTCCAAAAGTAGAAGTAGCACGTGGTGCTCTCCTGGCCGGGAGAGTCCCCCATGGTGATCCTACCCTCAGTCAACCACCCCAAGGTCACTGACAAACGTAACGGTGACTACGGCACGCGCGATAAACGCACAGGTAGCTAGCCCGCACTGGCACGCGGTCAGTCGTTTCCGTTAACGGGTGAGCCCAAAGAACAGCACGGAACCAGGGCAAAGCCCTCTCAGTAACAGGGGTCCAACCCCTCCACAGTAACCAAACCGGGGCCTTGCCCCTCCACAGTCCGCGCACCCTCGCCTGACTACCCTGGTTTGCCCTAGTGGGCCTAACAAGTCGGTGAAGGAGGCTAGCAGAACCCCGGGGCCCGTGGGGTAGCTAGTACTCTCCTAACACTAGTAGCTCTCCTCGGTACTACGTACACGAGGGCCAACAAGTCGGTACAGAGCGGCCAATCCTAACCCTCGGGTCCCTGGGGTGGCTGGCCCCACACTGCACTAAACAGGTACAGGTACTTCCCTTGGTACTGCGTACCCAAGAGACAGTACAAACTACATCTCAGTTCCATTCCTTTTTCTTTCCAGGAGTTCCACTCCTAATTCCCCGTAGGGTTCCAGCTCTTTATCTCAGAACATCATATGTTTCACTTTCCAGTTTCACGTTCTCACAATCCATGATCTCAATCATGTTTCTTTATTCATAACAGGCAGCTGTTAATTCAATTTACAGGCAGCTTTATATTCCTTTCCATTTTTTCCAAGACTGCAGTATTATACATTCCACTAGTTTTTCCATCCTAGGGTTCATGCCACATCCTAGGATCTAGCATACAACTAGTTTCCAGCCCTAGGATTCATGCATCACCTAGGAGCTATCATTCCATACATTTCTCATTCCTAGGATTCATGCAATGTCCTAGATTCTAGTTATGGTTCCATACTTTAACAGATTTTTAATAATAAACTTAAGCCACTCTACCAGGTACAACGGGAGTAATGGGGGCGTGATCGGGAATCCCGCGTGCCTCCGTGTCTCTCAAGACTGTAACTGAACGAGGTCCTATCACAAGGATCAAACACAAGGAGTGTCTCAAAATAGTGTATAGCTACTGTAGACGGGTAGAGGAATTAATTCTGAAAAGAACGCAACTCGAATCGCCGAAAACGGAGCCCGAACGAGCCCTAAACGGGTCGAAAAAGATGATACTGTGCAAAATCAGACGTCTGGAACTTCTTCCAGACGTCTTAAACAGTGGATCAGAGAATTACCTGTTCAGTGTGGTTTCCCAGACGTCCAGAAGTCTGCGGGGACGTCTGTCCTAGCTCCTAGACGTCCGATGGTCACCCCGGACGTCTGGAGGTCACTCCCGCCGTCTGGTACAACTTCCAGACGTCTGATTCGCAAAGGATGGCGAATCAGCGAACCTACGCACAGCCAACTCCCTCCCTTAGTACGGTCGGTCGACAGGAAGGAAGAAGAAAGCGGAATACACACTTTCAGACGTCGGTATGAGCTACCAGACGTTGTCCTCGCCGTCTGCCTATCAACCCAGACGTCTGATTCTGGAAATTTTTCCAGAATCAGGGCGCTACTCGGCCTCCGCTCGCGACGCCGCCCGCGTCGCACCTCGCGCGCCTACTGCTCAGACTGCAGCAGGTCCCTCTCCGCGTCGTTCCGCGCCCCCTGCGCCCTCCGCCGGCCGGCCAAGCCGCTCCGGCGAGCTCGCCCTCACGGCAGAGCTCTGCCCTCGCACGCCGCGCCTCCTCCACGCTCACTGCGGCTGCCACTGCAGCCCTCGCGCTCGCTCGCTCTCGTGCACAGGATGGAGAAGAAGAAGGAGACGGTGGAGACGGGAGGGGAGGCGTGGCCCTTTTAAGGCCGCACGGAGAGGAGAGAGAGAAGGCGCGGTAGGCGTCTGCAGCCGCAGAAGAAAAAGAGGGAATAACGAATATGCGGTCTGCGCGCGCAGGCACGCAGATGACTCGCGGGTGTGGACGATAATGGTTTTTCAGACGTCTGTAAACCATCCCAGACGTCTGGCAAGACGTCTGGATGTGATCCCAGACGTCTGGTCAGACGTCTGGGCCACCTCCCAGACGTCTGGTCAGACGTATGGGCCACCTCCCAGACGTCTTAAAATACGTCCGGGGCACGCGTTCGTAACACAGAGCATCCCGGTGGTCAGGGAGTACCCTGACGTGTTTCCAGACAAGTTACCAGGACTACCGCCCGAGCGTGAGATCGAGTTTGAGATCTCACTAGTACCAGGGACCAGCCCCATCTCCACCGCGCCATACAGGATGGCACCGCTTGAGCTGCGAGAGCTCAAGTCTCAGTTGCAGGACCTTCTGGAGAAAGGTTTCGTGAGGCCCAGTGCGTCTCCATGGGGAGCCCCGGTACTGTTTGTGAAGAAGAAGGATGGGACCCTACGCCTTTGTGTGGACTACCGACAGCTGAACAGGGTCACCATCAAGAACAGATATCCACTGCCAAGGATCGTCGATTTGTTTGACCAGTTGCGGGGTGCCACGATGTTTTCCAAGATAGACTTGAGGTCTGGATACCACAAATTGAGGATCAGGGAGACCGACGTCTCCAAGACAGCTTTCCGCACCCGGTACGGACACTACGAGTTTTTGGTCATGCCGTTTGGGCTGACCAATGCCCCCGCTGCTTTCATGGACCTGATGAACCGGGTGTTTAGACCATACTTGGACCAGTTCGTGGTGGTTTTCATAGATGATGTACTCATCTATTCTAGAGATCGGACGCAGCACGGACAGCACTTGCGGATGGTTTTGGACACTCTGAGGCGACGCAGGCTGTACTCCAAATACAGCAAGTGCGAGTTCTGGTTGAGGGAGGTGACCTTCTTGGGTCATGTGATCTCTGGAGACGGCCTGGCGGTGGACCCAGCCAAGGTCGAGGCAGTGCTCAGGTGGGAGAGACCGCGTTCAGTCACTGAGATCCGCAGTTTCCTGGGACTAGCTGGCTACTACAGACGGTTCATCAGAGGATTTTCGCAGATTGCGCGTCCTATGACACAGTTGACCCGGAAGGACGTGCCTTTCGCTTGGACAGATGCCTGTGAGGCGTGTTTTCTGGAGCTGAAGGAGAGGTTGACCTCGGCTCCCGTGCTCACCATTCCTGACAGTAGTGGCGGGTTCGTTGTATACACGGATGCTTCCTTGCAGGGGTTAGGAGGTGTGCTCATGCAGAGGGGTCACGTTGTCGCTTACGCTTCGCGGCAACTGAAGCCCCATGAGCATACCTACCCTACCCACGACATAGAGTTGGCAGCTGTTGTCTTCGCGCTGAAGACCTGGAAGCACTACTTGTACGGTGAGACCTTCGAGATTTTTACAGATTACAAGAGCCTCAGATACCTTTTTTATCAGAAGGAGCTCAACATGAGACAGAGACGCTGGTTGGAGCTCCTGAAGGACTACGACTGCAGCATCTCCTACCACCCGGGAAAGGCCAATGTGGTGGCTGACGCCTTGAGCCGTAAGGCGCCTGCACGCTTGGCCAGTCTACAGTTACAGAGTTGGAGCCTTTTGGAGGAGGTGGGCAGTTGGCGACCTCTAGAGTTACGAGGGTACTGTGGGGCAGTGACGGTGACACGGCAGACGAGGCCAGAGCTGATGGACCGCATCATCACAGGACAGATGGCCGATCCGTACTTGCAGTCTTTGCGCGGCAGAGTACTGTCAGGAGATCCAGGTGACTTCTCTTTCACAGACCAGGTGACTTCTCTTTCACAGACCAGGTGCTACGTTTGAGGGGACGGTTGTGCGTTCCCAGAGACGAGGAGCTGTTGAGAGAGCTCCTGACTGAGGCACACGGTTCTAGATTCACCATACATCCCGGGAACACGAAAATGTACCACGACTTGAGACGCGAGTTTTGGTGGAGAGGGATGAAGCGGGATGTGGGTGAGTTCGTGCAACAGTGCTTAGTGTGCCAGCAGGTGAAAGTCGAGCATCAGAGACCTGCAGGGCCGCTTCAGCCGCTTCCAGTGCTAGAGTGAAAGTGGGAGAGCATCACCATGGACTTGGTGGTGGGCTTACCTGTTACCCAGCGGGGACACGACGCAGTCTGGGTAATAGTGGATAGACTGACGAAGACGGCGCGTTTCTTGCCGATCCGAGTCACTTTGGGACCACCACAATTGGCAGAGTGGTATATCCGTGATGTGGTATGACTACACGGAGTTCTGCAGGAGATCGTATCCGACCGGGATACCCGCTTTACGTCCCAGTTTTGGGCTGAGTTTCAGCAGGCCTTGGGGATGAGGTTGAGGTTTAGCACGGCTTACCACCCCCAGACGAACGGACAGTCTGAGCGCCCGATACAGACACTTGAGGACCTTTTGCGTGCCTGTGTACTGGACTGGAGGGGCTCTTGGGAGGAGCACCTACCCCTGGCAGAGTTTGCATACAACAACAGTTATCACTCGAGTATCGGCAGTCTCGCCAGTCCCGCGACGAGGCATATCCTGTAAGGAGATGCAAAACAAAACGGAAAAAAAAGTCAAAACAGACGGTATCTAACGAAACTTCTAAGAGCTCATGTTAAGAGATAGGTTGTGGTGGCTACTCTAGTTATAAACATGTGAATTGGTTATTTTCCAGTCAATTGATTCACTTCTCGGGACGACCTTGCTCTGATACCATCTTGTAACGACCCAGTTCCCGAGTCCCTACGAGACACGAGAATCGGACAGACTCAACTAATCCCAAGACCTAGTCGTCCAACGAGGAAGTAACCAAAAGAGCAGTAAAATAAACCACATTCAGCATGAATATAACTAACAGTAAGAAAGTACAGCAGTAAGGAAAGAAACTACCACAGTATGTACCACCACAACAGTAGAACAACATTCATAATATAATTTGAACTGCAGGTAAAGAAAGTACAGCGGAAACAAGAACTACTCACTACAACGTAACAAAAAGAGGTACAAGAGACAGTGGTAACTCTACTGGACCCTACTCGGCCCACCGTCCTCTGCAGCAGCTGACCCTGGCTGCTCAACACCTGGTCCTGAAAAAGGTAACGAGTGTAACACGTCAGCAAAACGCTGAGTAGAGTGGCAACTAAAACTAAAAGCAACAGTAGAGTGTACAGTAGCTGTTATGCTAGATTACTTTATTTATTCACATCTTTCAAATGTCTCACTATTTCATTTATTCCTCAGATCTTTTTCTTGATCTCGAATGTTCCTCGTGGGAACGATCTTGATTTCAGTCTTTTCCAAAAAGTAGAAGTAGCACGTGGTGCTCTCCTGGCCGGGAGAGTCCCCCGTGGTGATCCTACCCTCAGTCAACCACCCCAAGGTCACTGACAGATGTAACGGTGACTACGACACGCGCGATAAACGCACAGGTAGCTAACCCGTACTGGCACACGGTCAGTCGTTTCCTTTAACGGGTGCGCCCAAAGCACAGCACGGAACCAGTCCAGGGCAGAGCCCTCTCAGTAACAGGGGTCCAACCCCTCCACAATAACCAAATCGGGGCCTTGCCCCTCCACAGTCCGCGCACCCTCGCCTGACTACCCTGGTTTGCCCCAGCGGGCCTAACAAGTCGGTGTGGGAGGCTAGCAGAACCCCGGGGCCCGTGGGTTAGCTAGTACCTCCCTACACTAGTAGCTCTCCTCGGTACTAGGTATGCGAGGGCCAGCAAGTCGGTACAAAGTGGCCAGTCCTAACCCCGGGTCCCTGGGGCGGCTGGCTTCGCTCTGCACTAAACAGGGGGACAGTCGCTCTCCTTGGTACTCCGTACTCAAGGGCCAGCTCACTTCCCAATACTATTCCATTCACTTTCCAGGAGTTCTACTCCTACTTCCCCGTAGGGTTCCATCCTTTTTACTCAAACATCCAGGTTTCACTTTCCAGTTTCACATTCTTACAATCCATGTTCTCAACCACGTTATTTATTCACAACAGGCAGCTGTTAATTCAAACTACTGGTAGCTTTATATCTCTTTCCATTTTCCAAGACTGCAGTATTATACATTCCACTAGTTTTCCCATCCTAGGATTCATGCCATATCCTAGGATCTATCATACAATCTAGTTTTCCAGTCCTAGGATTCATGCAACACCTAGGAGCTATCATTTCATCTATTTCTCATTCATAGGATTCATGCAATGTCCTAGGTTCTATTTATGGTTCCATAATTTAACATATTTTATTAATAACTTAAAGCTACTCTACCAGGTATAACGGGAGAAATGGGGGCGTGGTCGGGAATCCCGCGTGCCTCCGCGACCCCTGAGACTGCAATAGAACGGGGTCCTATCACAAGGATCAAACACAAGGAGTGTCTCAAAACAGTGTATAGCTACTGTAGACGGGTAGAGGAATTAATTCTGAAAAGAACGCAACTCGAATCGCGGAAAACGGAACCCGAACGGGCCCTAAACGGGTCAAAAACGACGACACTGTGCAAAATGAGACGTCTGGAACTTCTTCCAGATGTCTCAAAAATTGGATCAGAGAATTACCTTATTCAGCGTGGTTTCCCAGACGTCCAGAAGTCTGCGGGGACGTCTGGCCTAGCTCCCAGACGTTCGATGGTCACCCCGGACGTCTGGAGGTCGCTTCCGCCGTCTAGTACTACTGCCAGACGTCTGATTCACGATGGATGGCGAATCACCGAGCCTGCGCACAGCCATCTCCCTCCCTCAGTACGGTCAGTCGACAGGAAGGAAGAAGGAGACGAAAAACTCACCTTTCAGACGTCTGGATGGTCTTCCAGACGTCTCCCTCGCTGCCTGGCCATCAACCCGGAAGTCTGATTCTAGAAAATTTTCCAGAATCAGGGCGCCACTCGGCCTCCGCTCGCGACGCCGCCCGCGTCGCACCTCGCGCGCCTGCTGCTCAGACCGCAGCAGTCCCCCCTCCGCGTCGCTCCGCGCCCCCTGCACCCTCCGCGAGCCGGCCCTAGCAGCCCCGGTGAGCTCGCCCTCACGGCAGAGCTCACTCTCGCACGCAACACCTCTTCCGTGCTCACTGCGGCCGCCGCTGCCGCCCTCGCGCTCGCGCTCACGCTCACTGGCTGAAGGAGAAGAGAGAGGAGACGGTGGTGACGGAAGTAAGGGGAGGCGTGGCCTTTTAAGGCCGTGCGAGGAGGAGAGAGGATGCGGCAGGGCGTCTGCAGCCGCAGGGAATAAACGAATATGCGGGTCTGCGCGCTCAGGCGCGCAGACGACCCACGCGTGTGGAAGATAACGGATTTCCAGACGTCTGGAAACGATCCCAGACGTCTAGTCCGACGTCTGGGCCACCTCCCAGACGTCTTAAAAGACGTCTGGGGCACGCGTTCGTTACATATATATATATATATATATACATACACACATATATATATATACACACACACATATATATATATAGGTAGATATAGATACAGATATATATATATAGGTAGATATAGATACAGATATATATATATATGCATAGATATATATATATATATATATATATATATATATGTATGTATAGATATATATATATATATATGTTTTTATGTATGTAAGTATGTATAGATACATATATATATATATATATGTATATATATATATATATGTATATATCTATATATATATATATATATATATATATATGTATATATATATATATGTATATATATATGTATATATATGTATATATATATATATGTATATATATGTATATATATATATATGTATATATATGTATATATATATATATGTATATATATATATATATATGTATATATATAAATATATATCTATGTATATATATATATATATATCTATGTATATATGTATATATAAGTATATATATATATATCGGTATATATATATATGTATATATATATATATGTATATATATGTAACGACCCGGTTCCCGAGTCCCTACGAGACACGAGAACCGGACCGACTCGACTAATCCCAAGACCTAGTCGTCCAACGAGGAAGTAACCAAACGAGCAGTAAAATAAATCACATTCAGCATGAATATAACTAACAATAAGAAAGTACAGCAGTAAGGAAAGAAACTACTACCGTAGATACCACCACAACAGTAGAACAACATTTATCATATAACATGAACTGCAGGTAAAGAAAAGTACAGCGGAAACAAGAACTACTCACTATAATGAAAACAAAGAGGTACAAAAGACAGTAGTAACTCTACTGGACCCTACTCGGCCCAGCGTCCTCTGCAGTCGCTGACCCTGGCTGCTCAACACCTGGTCCTGAAAAAGGTAACGAGTGTAACACGTCAGCAAAACGCTGAGTAGAGTGGCAACTAAAACTAAAGACAATAGTAGAGTGTACAGTAGCTGTTATGTTCTATTACTTTCTCTATTTACATCTTTCAATTGTCTCACTATTTCATTTATTTCTCAGATCTTTTACTTGATCTCGAATGTTCCTCGTGGGAATGATCTTGATTACAGTCTTTTCAAAAAAGTAGAAGTAGCACGTGGTGCTCTCCTGGCCGGGAGAGTCCCCCGTGGTGATCCTACCCTCAGTCAACCACCCCAAGGTCACTCACAGACGTAACGGTGACTACGGCACGCGCGATAAACGCACAGGTAGCTAACCCGTACTGGCACGCGGTCAGTCGTTTCCGTTAACGGGTCCGCCCAAAGCATAGCACGGAACCAGTCCAGGGCAAAGCCCTCTCAGTAACAGGGGTCCAACCCCTCCACAGTAACCAAACCGGGGCCTTGCCCCTCCACAGTCCGCGCACCCTCGCCTGACTACCCTGGTTTGCCCCAGCGGGCCTAACAAGTCGGTGTGGGAGGCTAGCAGAACCCCGGGGCCCGTGGGGTAGCTAGTACCTCCCTACACTAGTATCTCTCCTCGGTACTACGTACGCGAGGGCCAGAAAGTCGGTACAGAGTGGCCAGTCCTAACCCCGGGTCCCTGGGGCGGCTAGCTCCGCTCTACACTAAACAGGGGGACAGTCACTCTCCTTGGTACTCCGTACTCAAGGGCCAGCTCACTTCCCCAAAACTATTCCATTCACTTTCCAGGTGTTCTACTCCTACTTCCCCGTAGGGTTCCATCCTTTTTACTCAAACATCCAGGTTTCACTTTCCAGTTTCACATTCTTACAATCCATGTTCTCAACCACGTTATCTATTCACAACAGGCAGCTGTTAATTCAAATTACAGGCAGCTTTATATCTCTTTCCATTTTCCAAGACCGCAGTATTATACATTCCACTAGTTTTCCCATCCTAGGATTCATGCCATATCCTAGGATCTATCATACAATCTAGTTTTCCAGTCCTAGGATTCATGCAACACCTAGGAGCTATCATTCCATCTATTTCTCATTCCTAGGGTTCATGCAATGTCCTAGGTTCTATTTATGGTTTCATAATTTAACAGATTTTAATAACTTAAAGCCACTCTACCAGGTACAACGGGAGTAATGGGGGCGTGATCGGGAATCCCGCGTGCCTCCGCGACTCCCAAGACTGCAACTGAACGAGGTCCTATCACAAGGATCAAACACAAGGAAAGTCTCAAAATAGTGTATAGCTACTGTAGACGGGTAGAGGAATTAATTCTGAAAAGAACGCAACTCGAATCGCGGAAAACGGAGCCCGAACGGGCCCTAAACGGGTCGAAAACGACGACACTGTGTAAAATCAGACGTCTGGAACTTATTCCAGACGTCTTAAAAAGTGGATCAGAGAATTACCTGCTCAGCGTGGTTTCCCAGATGTCCAAAAGTCTGCGGGGACGTCTGGCCTAGCTCACAGACGTCCGATGGTCACCCCGGACGTCTGGAGGTCACTCCCGCCGTCTGGTACAACTTCCAGACGTCTGATTCGCAAAGGATGGCGAATCAGCGAGCCTGCGCACAGCCAACTCCCTCCCTCAGTACGGTCAGTCGACAGGAAGGAAGAAGAAAGTGGAATACTCACCTTTCAGATGTCTGTATTATCTTCCAGACGTCTCCCTCGCCGTCTGTCTATAAACCCAGACGTCTGATTCTGGAAATTTTTTCCAAAACAGGGCATCGCTCGGCCTCCGCTCGCGACGCCGCCCGCGTCGCACCTCGCGCGTCTCCTGCTCAGACCGCAGCAGGTCCCTCACCGCGTCGTTCCGCGCCTCCTGCGCCCTCCGCCGGCCGGCCAAGCCGCTCCGGCGAGCTCGCCCTCACGGCAGAGCTCCGCCCTCGCACACCGCACCTCCTCCGCGCTCACTGCGGCCGCCGCTGCCGCCCTAGCGCTCGCTCGCTCTCGCGCACAGGAAGGAGAAGAGGAAGGGGACGGTGGAGACGACAGGAGGGGAGGCATGGCCTTTTAAGGCCGCGCGTGGAGGAGGGAGAGAGAGCACGGCAGGTCTGCAGCCGCAGAGAGAGAGGGAAAAAGAGAGAGAGAGAGGAATCGCGGGTCTGCGTGCACAGGCGCGCAGACGAATGTCTCGTGCGAAAAATAACTGTTTTACAGACGTCTGGAAACGATCCCAAATGTCTGGATGTGCTCCCAGACGTCTTGTCAGACGTCTGGGCCACATCCCAGAGGTCTTTAAAGACGTCTGGGGCACACGTTCGTTACAATATATATATATACATATATATACATATGTATATATATATATATATAGATACATATATATATATATATAGATATATATAGATACATATATATATCTATATACATATATGTATATATATATACATATATGTATATATATATACATATATAAATATATATATACATATATATATATATATATACATATATATATATATATATATATATAGACACATATATATATAGATATATATATATATGTATCTATATATATCTATATATATATATATGTATCTATATATATATATATATATATATATATATATATATATATATATATATATATATATATATATATATATATATATATATATATATATATGTATGTATATATATATATATCTATATATATATATACATATATATATATATATACATATATATATATATGTATCTATATATATATATATGTATATATATATATATCCATATATATGTATGGATATATATATATATACATACGTATATATATATATATATATATATATATCCATATATATGTATGGATATATATATATATACATACGTATATATATATATATATATAGAGATATATATAGATATATACAGATAAATATATATTAAATATATATATTTATATACATACACATATACATATATGTATATATATACATATATAAATATATATATATTTATATACATACATTGATACATATATGTATATATATACATATATAAATATATATATATATATATGTATGTATGGTATATATATATATATATATATATACATGATGTAAACACATTTACACTACTTAAAATGTCTATTTATGCATGTTCTTAAGCATAGGATTGCATTTCATGATATAAATATTACATAACATGCATCATCTCGCATTTAGAGTAGTTTGAATAAAATGGAGGTTAATTGTCTCCTTTTATGTGCTTGGACAGGGCAAACATTTTATCGGGGCCTCGGATCAAAGATCCAACCGAATGGATGTGATCAGGGCGACGATTGGAGTTCAACGACTCCAAGATCGCCTTAATCAGGCATTCGTAGCATCAGATAGAGATCGGGGAATCCTAGAAGATCAAGGGCCAGGATGGTGTAAATCTGCACTTCAGATGACAAATCCGATGGCACGGATGAATTCGGATCGACGATCGCAGCCCAACGACACAAAAATTGAGTCAATCCGACATCCGTGGCACCATCTACAACTTCCAGAAGATGGACGGCCAAGATGACGCCACGTGGTGCCATCTCAGCCGCCCAAACGGTCGCTTGCATCTTGTGAAGACCGCGCACCCGTTTCCTCTCCGCCGTTGGATCTCGATCCAACGGCTGCGACGCGCCCGCGCTGAAGTCAAGCGCTCGACACAAACGCGACCGCAACGAAGCGGTCGAGCGCTCTAACGCGAAGCAGGGACGCACGTTCGAGCCGCGCCCCGCAGAAATTGGAGCGGTGGCGCGGCTCCAATCGACTGCACGATCGCGATCCAATGGCCGCGCGCGCCCGATAGGTCCGACGCACGATTGGACGCGCGCGTGAACGCGCGATCGCACGCACAGGAGGGCGGGCGGCAGCGGTGAAGGCGAGATTTTAAGCCGTCCGATCTCGCGATCGGACTGCTGAGACTTCGCGGACGTGCGTAGGCGTTACGCACGCGGGCAGCCGAGCGGGCGCGCGTGGGCGCGGCGGCGACGGCCACGTCGAGGCTTTAGTGACGGATTTATCCGTCACTAAAGACCCCTTATTTATTATTTTGAAGATGTAATGTCTATTTTGCCCCCACTCCTTGCAACTATAAAAGGAGACCCCCTCCATACGAAATTTTCATCCCTTCTTTCTCCTCTCTACCCCTCCAAAGCTCAAGAGAAGCTTGTCCCACACCCGGGATGCTTCTCGTGAGATAAAGTCCAATTTTCGTTCCCTTTCGGAAGTGGATCCCGCGACGACGACGGCGTGCTGCTTCGTTCCCGTTCTTCTGCTTCGTCCCTCTTCGTTCTCCTTCGTCCAGGCGTCGTCCCGTCCGGCTCGTCCTCCGAGCAACCGTCGAGGAGGATTTCTCTCTCCCTATTCTTTTTACCGCTTTCTAGTATAGATTTACTACTTTCTAGATTAATCTACTCGTCCTCCAAGCAATCGTCGAGGAGGACATTTCTCTCTCCATTCTTTTAATGCTTTCTAGAGTAAATTTATCGCTTTCTAGAGTAATTGTTTTATGCTTTCTAGTTGTAATGAACAATCTCTTCAACACAAAAATTTCTTGTTTATTCTACATCTCATTTTGATTTCTCTGTGTAATATTCTCTTTCTCTCTTACTCTCTCTCTCTCTCTTCTATTTATTGTAAATAATTAGATGGTTCTAAATTTAATTATTCTGTAACAAATAAAAAGAAATGCGTAGTTTTTAAATCAAACATCTGCCTCCCTGTGTTCGACCCGGAATTTTAATTTCGGTATAAATTTTATTTGTTGAACACGAATTCTTCGCTTTCGAACTATAACGACAGGTTTTCCAAAATCGAACACGTTAGCGTAGGTTCATAAACGTTTAACATTTTGGCGCCGTTGCCGGGGAGGCAACAATTTTCGATCTTTTCTTCCCCTTTCTTGCACTTTATTTGTTTTCTAACTAGCTTTCTCTTGTGTCTATTGTTTTGCAGAGACCTCCATCAAGGAATCAACAAGCGGTAGACTGGAGTAAAGTGCAGTTGAAGACAACTGTAAGTGCTTCCCCATTCTTTCCCCCTCCATAGATTTCATTCGCCACATTAAATCCAAATTCCAATTAACCTAGGTGTTTGCATAAATCTTAGGAATAGTTTGGTTGTTTGGATTTCCACTCACATTCATTCCACCTTCGTTCATAAAAGAAATAATAACAAAAAGATAATCTTGTAGGGTAATTTCCAACAAACACATAATACACACCCACATTCAAGGCACTTGATCAACTTGATTTGTTTTCTATTCAACCGGGTTCTGATCTGTGGAACCGGTACACATAAAGCAACACATAACAGAGTAGAAATCATTCTAGGTTAACCATCTTTGAGTGCCTAACTTAGTGGTGCAATTGTGGCCAATTGTTTGAGTTGTTTGGGCCGCACCATTTTATTTAAAACTAACTCATCAAGTAGCTCCTCTTTAGGGTTTTCAATCTAGGTATACTCCAGGCACTCCACTTTCTTTCTGATTTTAAAGGAAAACTATCTTCACCCGTGTTTTACAACTTGGTTTGCCTAGAAACTTCATTGCAATTCACCTAATTTGAAACCCTAAAAGCTACTTAAGCAAGATTTGAACATTAAAATTCACGCATAATAAATAATCTTGCTTGAAAACCCTGGTTGTGCACGCACTTACACAAATCTCAATCAATCATTAAGGGCACAACCCATTGTAAGGGCCCATCACATTCCATAAGCACCACAATCCCAGGCCTTAATAAAATTGAGTAGACGTTGGCCTTAAGGTTTGATTCGCTCTTCAGGGCCTAGTCTGAGATTATTTTTGATTAACCTACTTGTACTGATTAATCTGATGTCTAGCTAGGGGAGCAGAGTCAAACGATCGCGGCTGGGGGGTACACTAGGAACCGAAGGCGAAAGCCAAAGGAAGAACCTTCTCCCCAGTCCCTCCTTCTAACTGGTTGGATTAAACAGACGCAAGTAAAGTAAATCACTTACAGTCTTAAGGCTGATTTTGGGAGTCAGTAGATCCTTAGGCTACCCTAATTAAGGACAACCTTGTTTTGTTGTGGTGCAGGGTCCATATCCCCTGTCCTTCCGACCTTCTCCTAGTTTATGCTGGGAAGACGGTCATTGAATCCCCGATTGGAAGGACCATTAGAACATTCTAGGAGGCGTAAGTTAGATTTTGGTCAATTCGATCCCATGGCCGAACAACAGCCTCCTCTGCTTGAAAATCCACAAGAAGAATTTAGAAGGTAGCTGGAACAAATGCAGAGAATGCAAGAATGGTTCCAGAGAATGCAGGGCGCTCAGCCCTTGAAGGATTTTTATGATCCTTCGAATTACGGGGAACGTCCAGGCGTCCAGATTCCAGCCGGTGACGTAGAAATCAAGCCCCAGGTGTTAAGCCTAATTAAACATTATCATGGGCTTGGCTCCGAAGATCCATTTCAGCACTTGGAAGATTTGACCACTTTGGTCCAGACCACCAAGGTTCGAAATGTTAACGAGGAGCAAATGATCATGAGGCTCTTCCCCCACTCTCTTAAGGATAAAGCCACGCATTGGTATAGGACAATAGGAAGACCAATTACAACTTGGAATGAGTTGAAATCGGCCTTTCTGAAGAAATTCTTCCCAGTAGGTCGTACCAATGCTTTGAGACGGGCAATCACTACTTTTACCCAGCAACCGGGGGAGTAGTTTCATGTGGCCTGGGAGCGATTCCAAGACTTATTGCGGAGGTGTCCACACCACGAGGTGCCGAAATGGCAACTTGTGCAGATCTTCTATCATGGGTTGAATGAGCAACTCAGAAACCATGTGGATGCTTCTTGCGGAGGCAATTTCCTCAATAAAGATGCAGATAGTGCACATGATTTATTTGAGGAAATAAGTGAGAATTCAATTAATCATGCCTCCATGGATACTTTTAACCGGTCCCAGCAACCCAGATCAAATGTCAATGAAGTCCAGGACTCTCATTCACTTGATATGGAATTGATTTGTAATAAACTTGATAAGGTGGACTTGGTTGCTAAAAGAATGGAAGAGTGGATGGCTGACAATTCTATGAACAACTCTCAATCCACTCAATCCCAAAATTCGGGATTCCATTCCCCACGAGCTCCTTCTGGACGGGAGTTCGTGAATCAACTCGATGTGACTCAATCTATGAGTCAGCATTTCTCGGAACCCCATGGGTTCCCAACTGGGGCCTTTGATCCCAGTTTTTCTGATCCTTCCCTTTCTTTCTCTCCATCCTCACCCTATGAGGATGTCTGTGCTGTACAAGAGAATGTTAGATCCAACCCCTACTCGAATGCCTATATCCAGGTTGGAGAAACCACCCTAACTTCTCTTGGAAAAATCCGGGACAACAGACCCAATTCCGACCCAGCAACTATGCTCCGCAACGTCCATTGGGTCAGGGTCAAGTATATACTCAGTTGCCTCCGAATCAGGTCAATCAGCCAACTTGGAATGCTCGTCAACCCGCAGGGCAGGCTGATTTGAACCGTCAAATGGTAGAGATGCAAGGATCTATGCTCCAGCTTATGCAGCAAATGAAAAACTCGCTGGACAACTTGCAATCCGGGCTCATTGCTAACTCTCGTCAACCCGGATCTCTACCATCCCAACCCGTACCCAACCCGCGAAACATTATAAATTCGGGCAATCAAGTCCAGGGGTACGGAAATAGAGGGACCCGCATGCACATGCTCAGGTGGTTGAGCAAGGTTCCTCGTCTTCTTCTTCTGCTAATCAACAATTCATGATCAATCAAGCCCCTCCAATCTTTCCTAACCCTCCCCAAGACCCAAATTCTTATGCTTCTGCAAATTCTGTCACTTTGAGGAGTGGTAAGAAGACTCAGGATCCACAACCACACTATTCTGATCTTTTGAATCCTGAAGAATCTGAGGAGAGAGAGGAGAATTCTAGAGAAGAAATCAAGGCTCAGGAACCTGATTCCAAAGATCTGACTAATGTTCCTTTTCCTGAAGCCTTAGCCAAAGCAAAGAAGAAGAAGTCTGTTGATAGCAATGAGGAGCTTCTGAATTTATTTAAGAATGTTGAGATCAATATTCTGCTCCTTGATGCTATCAAGCACATATCGGCTTACGCAAAATTTTTAAAGGAATTATGTACACAAAAGCGTAAGTCGAGAGAATCTGTTCCGAGGAAGGTGGTACTCTCTGAGCAGGCTAGCTCTGTTATCCTGCACTACCTCCCTCAGAAAAAGAGAGATCCTGGTGCTCCTTTGATTTCTTGCGTTATCGGAGATTACACATTTGATAGAGCACTTTTGGATCTCGGTGCATCCATCAACCTAATCCCGACTTCTCTTTATGAGAAGTTTGGGTTAGGTGAACTTCGGCCAACTTCAGTAACGCTACAGTTAGCGGACCGTTCGGTCACAAACCCGCGAGGTGTTATTGAAGATGTTATAGTTAAGGTCAAGGATTTCTATTTTCCTGTAGATTTCCTTGTCCTTGACATGGATGTACCAGATAATCTGAGGAACACACCCATCATTCTGGGGCGTCCGTTCCTGGCTACCGCAAAGGCCAACATTAATTGTGAAAGCGGTAACATGGAAATCGCCTTTGGGGACCAATGAATGAAATTGGATATTTTTAAGGCGATAAACAAATTTGAGGATTGTGGATTTATTGAGGAACTTGATGAGGATAATGTTAATATTGAAACTTGTTTGACAGTTTCTTCAATTGAAAGTTCCTCTTTGGTTAATGAATTTGACCTGCAACCCTCTGAACTGACATCTTCGGAAGAGGTTACTGATTTTGTTCACTCAAAACCTCTTCCTCTTGTTGAATCTTCAGCATCTACCCTACCATCAATCATTACCCCACCCCAACTTGAATTGAAACCATTGCCCGAGAATTTAAAATATCAATTTCTAGGACCGCAGAATATGCTCCCTGTGATTATTAGTGCTAAATTGACAAAGGAGCAAGAGATTAAATTGATTAAGGTCCTAAAGGAACATAAGGAGGCAATTGGTTGGACCATTCATGACCTCAGGGGGATCGAGCCATCTTACTGTAATCATAGAATATTTTTGGAAGATGGATCCCGCCCTTCTCGCCAGATGCAGAGGAGATTAAATCCAAATATGCGAGAAGTGGTCAAAAAGGAAATCATCAAGTGGCTCGATGCAGGAATTATTTATCCAATCTCTGATAGTCCCTGGGTAAGTCCCGTTCAGATTGTTCCAAAGAAAGCCGGGATTACTATTGTGACTAATGAGAGAGGTGAATCTGTTACAACTCGTTCAGCTTCCTCTTGGAGAGTTTGTATTGATTACAGGAAGTTGAACACAGCCACTAAAAAGGATCATTTTCCCCTACCCTTCATTGATCAAATCTTGGAAAAATTAGCTGGGCAGAAGTACTTCTGTTTTCTTGATGGCTACTCGGGATATAATCAAGTTCCTATCCATCCCGGGGATCAGGAAAAAACTACTTTCACCTGTCCCTATGGAACCTTTGCTTTTCGTAGGATGCCTTTTGGGTTATGCAATGCACCTGCGACTTTTCAAAGGTGTATGCTAGCCATATTTTCCGACATGGTGGGAGAGTTTATGGAAGTCTTCATGGATGATTTCTCTATTTTCGGAGAATCATTTGACTCTTGTTTGGCTAATTTAGAAATGATTCTTAAGCGATGTATCAAGACACGACTGGTCCTTAGTTGGGAAAAGAGTCATTTCATGACCCAAGAAGGCATCGTTTTGGGTCATGTAATCTCTGAACGGGGAATTGAAGTGGACAAAGCTAAGGTTGATGTTATCGCTAAACTTCCTCATCCCACATCTGTTAAACAAATCAGATCATTTCTTGGCCATGTGGGATTTTATTGAAGATTCATCAAGGATTTTTCGAAGGTTGCTCGTCCTTTGAGCAATCTTCTTGCCAAAGAAATGCCGTTTGTTTTTGATGAATCATGCCGAAAGGCATTTGATTTTCTGAAAATGGCAGTCACCTGTGCTCCAATTTTGCAACCACCAATTTGGATAGCCCCATTTGAGATCATGACCGACGCTTCTGATTACGCGGTCGGGGCTGTCCTGGGTCAGAAAATTGACCGAAAGCCCTCTGTCATTTACTATGCTAGTAAAACTCTGGATAAAGTCCAGAGGAATTATACTGTTACTGAAAAGGAATTACTAGCTGTAGTATTTGCTTTGGAAAAATTCAGGGCTTATCTCTTGGGGTCTCATGTTATTGTTTATACCGACCACTCGGCCTTGAGACATCTCTTGGCTAAAAAGGATGCTAAACCCCGGCTTATTCGTTGGATTCTTCTTCTTCAAGAATTTGATCTTGAAATCAAGGATAAAGTCGGGGTACAAAATGTGGTAGCGGATCATTTGTCGAGACTCCTAGGTGATTCTTCTTGTCCGGATATTCCGATTGCTGACACTTTTCCGGATGAAACCATTCTTACAGTTTTAGGTGTCCACTCCCCATGGTTTGCTGACATTGTTAACTATTTGGCCGTTGGTCAAATCCCCCAGGATTGGACCAAGCAACAACGAGATAGACTCAAATCTGAGGCCAAATACTACTTTTGGGAGGACCCTGAACTGTATCGCATCGGCTCTGATCAGATTATTCGTCGATGCATACCGGAGAATGAATTCAACAGTATACTCGAGTTTTGCCATGCATCTGGGTGTGGTGGACATTTCTCCGGAAGAAAGACGGCTGCAAAAATCTTGCAATCTGGCTTCTATTGGTCGTCTTTATTCAAGGATGCCCAGGATTTCTCAAGGTCATGTTCTCGATGTCAGGCACTCGGGAGCATAACTAAGAGAGACATGATGCCCCTAAACCCTATTCTTCCTGTCGAAATTTTCGATGTTTGGGGCATCGATTTCATGGAACCCTTTATCCCTTCATTTGGACATCAGTACATTCTTGTTGCTGTTGATTATGTGTCCAAATGGATTAAGGCAATTCCCACCCGAACCAATGACCACAAGGTGGTCATCAATTTTGTCAAGAAAAATATCTTCAGTAGGTTCGGGATTCCGAGGGCTATCATCAGTGATGGTGGCACTCATTTTACTAATGCCCAATTCCAAAATTTATTGGCCAAATACGGGGTTAATCATCGAATTTCCACACCTTACCATCCCCAAACGAATGGACAAGCCGAGATCTCCAATCGAGAGATCAAGAACATTCTGCAAAAAAACGGTTAGGCCTGATTGCAAGGATTGGACTCAAAAGCTTGAGGACGTTCTTTGGGCCTACCGTACGGCGTATAAAACGCCCATCGGCATGTCTCCATTCCGTTTGGTGTATGGAAAGGCATGTCATCTACCCGTAGAGATTGAACACAGGGCATTCTGGGCAATCAAACAATGCATCTAGATCTAAATCTAGCTGGGAAGACCAGGAAACTTCAACTATCTGAGTTAGAGGAGCTTAGAAATGATGCTTATGAGAACGCTAAGATCTACAAGGCTAGGACCAAAGCTCTACATGATCAAATGATTTCCCGCAAGAGCCAAACCAGAAGGTCTGGTTATTCGATTCCAAACTTAAGCTCTTTCCTGGTAAACTTAGATCTAAATGAAATGGCCCATTCATAATTGATCAGATTTTTCTAAATGGTGCCGTTCAGATTTCTGACCCAAAGACGGGTAACACCTTTAAAGTCAACGGTCAACGTCTGAAGCCTGTTGTTGACTGTAATCTTCCAGAACCCGTTTCAAACTCTGTTGCTCTAGCCATTCTGTGACTTCTTTGGCTGGACTTCGCCTAGCTGACGGCATTAAACTCAGCAATTGTAAATATGACACAAGGCTGATACGAGCTTCATATCCAGGTGACATCTTCATATTCTACCCTCTCTTTCATGTCTCTTTTTCAATGAGGACATTGCATCAGCTAGGCATGGGGGGGTGGATTCATTCTTGAATTATTTGGTCAGCCTTGTGAAATCCATGTAAATTGTTTCTCTTCTTATAAAAAAGAAAAAATAAATTAGGAAGGATTAGTTGGGCATTAGAACTTTTCAATCCTAAGAAATTTTACATTAGGATCTGAACACAAAGACCCCTCAGGTCTTTGGGACTTAATTAGCCTGTGTATCCACTAAAATGTGGATTTGTCTTTGAGTCATCGCCATTTTAATTCTATTATAATTGGAATAAATAAGTTTTGGTGATAAGTACACGACTTATCAACCTGCCCTCTGATTTGAGGGAACTTTGAGTTTTAAGCATCTACACACTTTCTTTGCACTGACTCGTTATTCGGCTATTCTAACGGAAATTGGGTAGCTAATGAATCTTCTAGGGTGATTTGGCTGGCAAGTTATCATGGGTAACAGCCCATAGGTAGGTTGTCCAGAGCCCAGTCACTGGACCTTTCTCTTTTTGCTGCCTTTAAGTAAATCTTGGACCAGGGAAGCCACCTACTTAAAAAAAAAGAAAAAGAAAAAAAAAAGAAAAAAAAATCAAAAAGGAGAAAAGAACAAAAAGAAATAAGCCACACTTCGCCGCACGAGTATGGTTGGCAAGTTGTCGGTGGTAACAGCTCATCGACCGGTTGTCTAGAACCCAGCTCAGAAAATGCACTAAAAATTCCCAAAACACTTAGGAAGAAGCGGAGAAGTAGAATAAACCAGGGAGATATACACTGGATTCACCCTTGTGTTGACCCCGTCAAAAAATAAAAGTAGGGAGAAAGC